>JAEIFU010002754.1:0-38454 GCA_018904235.1 Lordiphosa stackelbergi
AGTTACGTATTGCTGTATATTAGCTTAAAGGACGCGATATTCTGGGTGTATCCTGTTAAGCTGATCAATATCTATCCATACGTTTATGAGTAATTCGCTTTTTAATTGACTCACTTTGGCTTGGACTCCAGAACTGATAAGGGCAGTGCGCTGGTTCCGCCCCGAACCAGCCAGGGGAACTATGGCCAAAATGCAGTAGGACCATACAAGGCATCGGTGCTATCTCTAATTAATTATTCGGCTGACTAAGCGAGTTGGGGCCGACGCACGGTATCCCCAGAAGATAAAAAGGACATTTATCCATATTCCTGCCAAGTTTTATCAAAGTCTATCCATACGATTTGGGCGAATTAATATTTTTACGCATATTAATTACATATACCGATATATCGTGCCTCTGTGGCAGTATGACCATATCAATCGACGCTATTATTTTGAGTTGGGGGCAGACATGCACGGTATCCCCAACTATTACTTAGACAATAACTAGTATTCCTGCAAAATATGTCTAAATCTATCCACTACGATTAAGAGAGTTTATTTATACATCATACTGGATATTTGTATAACATATGCCTTTCCATGTTAACCCATTGTACGCCAATTTTTCTTCTTCAGCCATCCGGTTGACATGTCCTATCCAGCGCAGTCTCCGTTTTTGCGCTTGTACCTTTTTCTAGGATCCCCATTGAGCTCAAACAGTATAAATGAGGGAATATGAAAGGCACATTTATATCAAACCAGAATGCATCGATTTAATAATCAAAAGCAGATTGGTGCAAATTGATACGAAGACAACTTATACAGGGGTGTTCTAGAAATCTCTAGAGATTTTCGTAAAAACAATTGCACTTCGAACTAAACTTGGACTACTTTATTTGCAAAGTGCCAAGAATCAGACCGCCTACTAGATTATGTGGAAGGAAAACCATACGCATCAAATCTACTTGGCTTTGAGCAGTCGGATTCAAATCGCTCAACATTTGTCATCTAATCTAGTAGCCGGGCATATTTGAGGCCCTAAACATATAAATTCAAACAGCTTTAATATAAAATGCTAACGTTTATACGAAAACCTCTAGAGATTTTTGGAACACACCCGATAATAAAAATTCAAAGTGATGTGTGATAACAGAAATATGTTTTGTTATGTCTGCGGCTGTTGCGTTGACCGACAGCATCGATTGTCGTAAAACGACATATCTCCGCTGTGATCAATGGCGGAGCTATGACGTTCTAAAACGTTACAAACGACATCTCCGAGCGGAGGTTTGTCGTTTTAAAACGTCATATCTCCGCGCGCGGAGGCATGTCGTTTCAAAACGACATATCTCCGCCATATATCACGGCGGAGATATGACGTTTCAAAATGACATATCTCCGCCGTGTTACAAACGACATATCTCCGCCGCGTTTTAAACGACATATCTCCGCGCGGAAATATGACGTTTTAAAACGACATATCTCCGCCGCGCTGCAAACGACATATCTCCGCGCGGAGGTATGTCGTTTTGAAACGTCATATCTCCGCCGCTACATAGACGACATATCGCCGAGCGGAGGCGACATAATTTATCAGCAAAAATGTTGCCATATTAAAACTGTATAAAATATTTTAACAAGCTTATACATTTTTTAACAAGTTAAGATCATAAGAGCCTAAATATTTAATTTTTTTTTAATAATTAACAATAAAATAAAATAAATTAAAATAGAATAAAAATATTTACTCTAATATAAATCATAAGTAGAACACAATCAGTTGCTTAAGGCCTATTCTCAGATAAGATAAATTTTTAGTTTAGTATGATATTTGACATGTATAGAAACAATTTTGTACAGCTTTGAAATCTAAATACGTTTGAAAAGGTAACTTATTTGTATGAAATTGTTTTTAATCATGTGAATTATCGTACCAAACTAAAAATTTATCTCATCTGAGTAAAGGCCTAGGCTCGAAAATATATATCAAAATATGCAAATGGAAGTGGACAAAAGTATTTTGACAGAAACTCAAAATTAGTTTATTCTTAGCACAGAACCTAAAATGGTAAAAAATTCACTGTTTCTTGTAAAGTTTTTCACGCTAAACTCTAATCTGGGTTTAGAAATTCCATATCTCTAATGGATTAACTGTAAAATGGACATAAAATACAGAAAATGGTTATTTGGCCATTTTGAAAGGGACCTATTCCTAGAAACGGATTATTTTTAAAAAAATTTGTAAATGTCATGTTATAGTACTCAGTTGTATCTGTAAACTGTAGTTTATACTTTATTAATTTTTATATAAGACTAGCAAAGCAGTCGCGCTTCGCTGCGCCTTTAACAGTATAGAACCAATTTCCGAATCAGTTTGAAGTCAATCGTGAGCGTCAAATATTTACCAAATTTGAAAATATTCCTTAAATTTGTTTCCTCTGTAGAGCCCCGAAATCGAATCATACATACATAGGCTTGAAATCAACGTTTTACTACTTTTGCTTTTTCATCGTTACGACTTTACTGCTGCGTTCTTCAATACCCATCCACTTCTTAAACAACTTCCACCCGTTTCACACCCACATCCTCCCACTTCCCGCCCACATCCCATCCACTTATCACCAACTCCGCCCAGATCAATCCACTTCTCACCCACATCCCTCCCATTTCGCCCACTTCACCGCCCACTTTCCACCCACCCTATTCTCCCCACTATTCTCCCACTTCCCAGTGGGCATCCCCGCCGATATTTCCAACATCGGAAAGTGCAATCACTAATTATTTAGTATTCCATCCCTACAAACAGAGTTTCAAGTCAATCGGATGAAAAATAGTTTTTTGCATGAAGAGTTTTCCAGGGAATGTTCCGGCCGTTAGGTCAAATTTTCCGACATCGGAAAATCACATCTCAATTTATTTCATAATATTCTCACAAACAGAGTTTCAAACCAATCATGTGAAAAATAGTTCTTTCCATGCAGAATTTTCCGGCCATTTTCCTCGTGGGGATTTTCCCATTGTTGAAAACCACGTGTCGAATATTTTGCGTACTATGCTTGCAAACTAAGTTTTAAGTCCAAAAATGTTTACCGGATAGAAACTTTTTTACCTCACTTTTTTTTGTTCTTATAATTTTTTTATATAATTTTTATTTTAATTTGGGGTAATAATTTTTTTTTATAAACCATTAATTTAATATTTTTTTATAGATCTCCGAATGTTGACCATCGAACTTTTCCGACCTTTTACTTTCGGGTGAGAAATCCGGAAAAAAGTTTCATACAACATTCAATATTAATTTAATTTAAATTTTTATAATAAATAATATGTGGATATTTATTTTATTTAGGGTTAAATGATAATATAATTGGTACAATTATTGTTGATATTATATACAACTCTAAAAATGTATTGCCTACTAATCGGTATAAAAAATTTATAAACAGTTTTCAAAATTTTCGACATTTAAGGGGATAATTTTCAAAATTTAAAGTACTATTTTATTTATTGAAAATAGTTAATATTGTGATAAAGTTTGCTCAAAATAAACCCACTTTTTCCCCCACGAGTATTTCAAATTTTATATTGTTGTTTTATATAATTTAAAATATTTATATACGATAAAGAAAAATTAAAATTTTTGATTTTACATATTTTAAAATTTTAAAATTAAAAAGGTTTACACTACCAAAGACTTGTCAAAACAAAAAACTATATAAAAAAAAAATCACAAAATTTTTGTGCCAAAGCCCTTTGGCAGTCTCTTTGGTGGCAGTCCACACTTCCAACAAAAAGCCCCAATTAATACCGATAAAATACTAGATCCGTATTTTCTGTATCGTTATCGATAGCTCCCTGAATAATTAATTTTATGTGCGTCAAGAATTACCAACAATTTTTAAGCAACGAATTGGAACGGTGGAGATGTGGATAATAAAATATTTTATTTAATTAATTTCTCACTATCTAGATAAAAAAAAATAAAGATCTGTAAATGCAAAATTGTTAAGAAATGTAAGAACTACTGTTTTATTTAACGGGGGGTGGGTTTGAGCATTGCACATATTGAAAAAAATCACACTTAAAAATCGCCTCTGTACATTTTCGGGTATATCTCCTCTCTCAGATAATGGCATGATATGCACGGTTACACAAAAAACTTCGGGCACATATTCAAGAATATGCCCTGAAAAGCTCAGCTCAATCGTGTGAACAGTTGTTGAGATATATGCTTAACAGTAGACCAACCTCACGAAACTCCCATACAAAAAACGGCCAAAAATTTACATTAAAAAATTAAGTGACAATTGCTAAGCTTCTAGGGAATGGCACACATTGCACGATATATCAGATTATTACAGATATATTCCAGAGTGCGTCTACCAAGTTGGAGCTCAATCGTCTGAACAGTTTTTGTGAAAAACGCTTTACAGTGGGGGTGCCTCGGCTTCATATTTTGCACTGGTACGGGTGGCGCTGGCATATGAATCGGAACCAGTCATTGGAACTGGAGCAATCGACAATCGAGAATCGACAAATTCGACGCTAATTAATATCTTTGCTCTCAGATAATGGCACACTTTGCACGGTAGTGCAAACGATTCGCATTATAATTCCACGCATTTTGATGCATGTTTCATCAAAATCGTGTGAACAGTTTTTGAGAAATTTACATTTTACTTATTTAAGCAGATAAAATGGCGTCAAATTCGGTGGCTCTGGCAACACTGGCACATGGCCAAAATTCGACGCTAATTAATATCTTTGCTCTCAGATAATGGCACACTTTGCACGGTAGTGCAAACGATTCGCATTATAATTCCACGCATTTTGATGCATGTTTCATCAAAATCGTGTGAACAGTTTTTCGAGAAATTTACATTTTACTTATTTAGCAGATAAAATGGCGTCAAATTCCGCCTGGCACATGGCCAAATTCGACGCTAATTAATATCTCTGCTCTCAGATAATGGCACACTTTGCACGGTAGTGCAAACGATTAGCATTATAATTCCACGCATTTTGATGCATGTTTCATCAAAATCGTGTGAACAGTTTTTGAGAAATTTACATTTTACTTATTTAAGATTAAATGGCCTCAGATTCGGTGGCTCTGGCAACACTGGCACATGGCCAAAATTCGACGCTAATTAATATCTCTGCTCTCAGATAATGGCACACTTTGCACGGTAGTGCAAACGATTAGCATTATAATTCCACGCATTTTGATGCATGTTTCATCAAAATCGTGTGAACAGTTTTTGAGAAATTTACATTTTACTTATTTAAGCAATGGCGTCAAATTCGGTGGCTCTGGCAACACTGGCACATGGCCAAAATTCGACGCTAATTAATATCTTTGCTCTCAGATAATGGCACACTTTGCACGGTAGTGCAAACGATTCGCATTATAATTCCACGCATTTTGATGCATGTTTCATCAAAATCGTGTGAACAGTTTTTGAGAAATTTACATTTTACTTATTTAAGCAGATCAAATTCGGTGGCTCTGGCAACACTGGCGCATGCCCAAAATTCGACGCTAATTGTTATCTGTGCTCTGGTAACACTGCCACAAGGCAAAACTCGCTCACGCGCGCATCTCTACACTAGCTTGTACATACAATCGTGGACAAAAGTATTTTGACAAAAAAAATTTCATAAATAATCCATTAAATCTTTAAAACAAAAAATCCTACAATTTTGAAATTTGTGTCGGATACTGGTATAAAAATAAGCTTTCAATAAAACATAAGTAGTACATAATCGGCTGCATAGGTTAGAAAATATAAATCAAAATGTGCAAATGGAAGTGGGCATAAGTATTTTGACAAGAATTCAAAATAAGTTTATTCTCAGCACAGAATCTAAAATGGTTAAAGAATGATTGTTTCTAGACAAGTTTATCACGCTGAATCCGAATCTGGCATTAGAAATTCCATATCTCTAATAGATTAACTGTAAAACAGACATAAAAATAGAGGGAAGCTAACTTCGGCTGTATCGAAGTTTATATACCCTTGGAGCATGATATATGCTGCCAGTTTGATATATGGCTATACGATATATTCATCAAAAAAGTTTTTCTCACTAGAACTACATTTTGGACCGATCGTTCCTATGGCAGCTATATGCTATAGTCATCCGATTTAAATCAAACTTGACAAAATTGTGTGGTAGTATATAATACAGATCTGTACAAAGTGGGAGCGATAGCACTTTTTTTCAGATCTATCTTTTGTATGGCAGCTTTAAAATAGTTGTCGATTTTTACTCGAAATTATGTGAAATCATAGAAAACTATAAATAAGGGTTGGAAGCGAGGGTTGAATTTTTTTCATCCGTCGGATAGACTTTTTCAGATCTATCATTGAATACTTATAAATACGAGGGTTGGAAGCGAGGGTTGGAAGTTTTTTTCATCCGGATCGGATGACTAAAGCATATAGCTGCCATAGGAACGATCGGTTGAAAAAGTAGTTTTCGTGAAAAAAAAAACTTTTTTGTTGAATATATCGAAGCCTCAACCGCATCCTCGTTATAAACTTCGATACAACGCTACAGTTAATCTTAAGATGGCTTTCTAATGCCAGATTCGGAATCAGCGTGATAAACGTCTGAAACAATCATTAACCTTTTGGCTTTTGAATTCTTGTCAAAAAACTTATGCCACTTCCATTGCACCTTTTGATTTATATTTTCTAACCTATGCAGCCGATTATGTACTACTTATGTTTTATTGAAAGCTTTTTTTATACTTATCCGACACAAATTTCAAAATTGCAGGATTTTTTTTTTGTTTAAAAGATTTAATAGATTATTTATGAAATTTTTTGCCAAAATACTTTTGTCCACGATTGTATGTACAAGCTAGTGTAGAGAGCGCGCGTGAGCGAAGTTTTGCCTTGTGGCAGTGTTACCAGAGCAAAGATAACAATTAGCGTCGAATTTTGGGCATGCGCCAGTGTTGACAGAGCCACCGAATTTTATCTGCTTAAATAAGTAAAATGCAAATTTCTCAAAAACTGTTCACACGATTTTGATGAAACATGCATCAAAATGCGTGGAATTATAATGCGAATCGTTTGCACTACCGTCCAAAGTGTGCCATTATCTGAGAGCAGAAGATATTAATTAGCGTCGAAATTTTGGCCATGCGCCAGTGTTGCCAAAGCCACCGAATTTGACGCCATTTTACTCTTTCAAGTAAAATGCTAATTTCTCAAAACTGTTCACACGATTTTGATGAAACATGCATCAAAAATGCGTGGAATTATAATGCGAATCGTTTGCACTACCGTCCAAAGTGTGCCATTATCTGAGAGCAGAGATATTAATACCAGTGTTCAAAGCCGCACCGAATTTTGACGCCATTTGTATGTTGCCAAAGCCACCGAATTTGACGCCATTTTATCTGCTTAAATAAGTAAAATGTAAATTTCTCAAAAACTGTTCACACGATTTTGATGAAACATGCATCAAAATGCGTGGAATTATAATGCTAATCGTTTGCACTACCGTGCAAAGTGTGCCATTATCTGAGAGCAAAGATATTAATTAGCGTCGAATTTGTCGATTCTCGATTGTCGATTGCTCCAGTTCCAATGACTGGTTCCGATTCTATGCCAGCGCCACCCGTACCAGTGCAAAATATGAAGCCGAGGCACCCCCACTGTAAAGCGTTTTTTACAAAAACTGTTCAGACGATTGAGCTCCAACTTGGTAGACGCACTCTGGAATATATCTGTAATAGTCTGATATATCGTGCAATGTGTGCCATTCCCTAGGAGCTTAGCAATTGTCACTTAATTTTAAATGTAAATTTTTGGCCGTTTTTTGTATGGGAGTTTCGTGAGATTGGTCTACTGTTAAGCATATATCTCAAAAACTGTTCAGACGATTGAGCTTAGCTTTTCAGGGTATAGTCTTGAATTGTGCCCGAAGTTTTTGTGTACCGTGCATATCAGGCCATTATCTGAGAGAGGAGATATACCCCAAAATGTACAAGAGGCGATTTTAAGTGTGATTTTTCAATATGTGCAATGCTCAAACCCACCCCCCGTTAAATAAAACAGTAGTTCTTGCATTTCTTAACAATTTGCAAATTTGTGTTGCAGAACGAATTGGGAATGAAACAGAGTCGATAATATGCCAATCACACTGAGCACAGCTTAGCGGAACGCACGGAATTTATGTCCGTCAAAATAGCGTCGGATATTTAGCGTCGAATTGGAACAGTGGAATATAGAACACTATAGCATATTTTTGTTTTTAAATTTTTCCTTAACTATTAGACTAATTTGGAATCTGTAAATGCAATTTTGTTAAGAATTGCATAACCTATTGATTTATTTAAGCTGCGGGGTAATTTATGCATTTGGGGTGTTAAATAAATGAAGTTGAAAAATCGCCTCCACACATTTTTCATATCTCCGCTCACAGAGTTGGGGCCAACATGCACGGTATATCAGCTTAAAGGACACATATTCAAGTATGTTTACTGAAAAGCTGTTCAATATCTATCCATACGTTTTTGAGATATTCGCTTATCAGTGAACCAACCTCAAAAATCATGTTGTCATAAGATTCGTAATTGCTCCAATATAAGAGTTGGGGCCAACATGCACGGTATATTAGCTTAAAGGACGCATATTCCATACGTTTATGAGTAATTCGCTTTTTAATTGACTCACTTTGGCTTGGACTCAGAACTGATAAGGGCAGTGCGCTGGTTCCGCCCCGGAACCAGCCAGGGGAACTAGTGGCCAAAATGCAGTAGGACCATACAAGGCATCGGTGCTATCTTTAATTAATTATTCGCCTGACTTAGAGAGTTGGGGCCGACATGCACGGTATCCCCAGAGATAAATAGGACATTTATCCATATTCCTGCTAAGTTTTATCAAAATCTATCCATACGATTTTGGGCAATTAATATTTTTACATATTACTACATATACCGATATATCGTGCCTGTGTGGCAGTATGACCATATCAATCGACGCTATTATTTTTGAGTTGGGGCAGACATGCACGGTATCCCCAACTATTACTTAGACTATAACTAGCATTCCTGCAAAGTATTATCTAAATCTATCCATACGATTAAGAGATTTTTATATATTTACAAACTAATTACAGACTATCGTGAAGATTGAATTAATGGCAATTGACAAGTAAGGGTCATTTCTTCGTTTTGTTTTTAAAATTGTAAATGGGGCGTAGCAACGCACGCCGGGTACCTGCAAGTTTTTCACCAAATTGTTCTCTGCTGAAGAAATAAATACTCGTATGCCCAAGATCAAAATATTGGTATTTGACGCTGTCGTCAATATCCAAACGATTTTTATTTTTGATGCATTTTAAATTATTCAAATTACGTTGGTATCGCTTATCGATATTGTGTTACAAAGTCGGCTATTGGCCATTGAAACTAGGAAAAAATACAAGACTTCAGCGTTCAAATAATATTTTGAACACAGTAGCTTTTGTTTTTACACAAATTTCTCAATTTAGTTTTGACTGGTTGTGAAAAGTCCCAATTGAAAATTAAATTGAAGTAAAAATCCCCAATTGAATTTTGGCTGGTTGTGAAAAGTCCCAATTGAAACTTTAATGTAAGGGAAATTTCTCAATTAAATTTTGGATGGTGTCAAAAATCCCAATTGAAAATTTAATTTAAGGGAAATTTCTCAATAAAAAATTGGCTGGTGTCAAAAATCCCAATTTAATAAATTTTAATGGAAGGGAAATAAATAAATAAAATTCAGCTGGCACTTGACTGGGTTCAAGTGCCATTAATAACACTAGTTTACAAAATAATAAAAATTTTGCGATCCCGAACGTTTGGTAGCAATTTCTTATGTAAGTCCCCCCGCTGAGTCCAAAAATCCATATCACGATTTTTTTAGTGGGGCCGTTTTCGAGAAATCGCGGAAAAGCTGGATTTTTGATTCTGAAAAAAGTACCTTTAGAAAAATGTGTATATCTTCAGTATCGATTCATTCATTATAAAATGGTAATGCTTTCTTGGAAGGTATTTGAATGCCCTATCATTCATTCATACACCACTTCTGAATCCGGTGCTTGACTTCGGCGTTATAAAGGCTTTTATCGGCAACATTGCATTAAATTAATGAATTTAAAAAAAAGCTAGATTTTAAGTGCGATTTTCACCACGAAAAAAATTGTGAAAAATTTATTTTATTGCTGGTCACCAAAGATTTATCTATTAAAAATACAACGTCACATAATTCATTCAAATCCGTTCAAGAATATAGAAGGTTTTTGCATTTAAGTAAAAAATGGAAGGTTTCAAGTTCATGCAAATTGACTTGGTTTAAATGTTTTACTGTTTGTCGTAGGAGGCATAGTTAAAATTCAAACTATGCTATTTAAGGGCTACTATGACCTGCAAAATTTATTTTGTACCTGGCTAAGATTTTTTTGTGATTGACTTAGGTTGAAAAATTAGTGCAAGAGTCAAAAATGAATCAATATCCTAATAAATTGTGCTGCGCTTGCGGTCATTACATATTCATACTCTGTACCGAAGGTACATAGAGTATATTAAGTTTGTGCAAAAGTATGTAACAGGAAGAAGGAATCATTTCCGACCCTATAAAGTATATATATTCTAGATCAGCATCAACAGCCGAGTCGATATAGCCATGTCCGTCTGTCCGTCCGTCTGTCCGTCCGTATGAACAAACAGATCTCAGAGATGGTAAGAGATAGAGGTTTGACATGTATGGGACAAATGCTTCTTATACTTGCAGGCAGATCAAGTTTATTTTCAATTTTTGCCACGCCCTCTCCCGCCCCCGCAATTTTGAAAAAAGTCATATCTCCCACAGTTTTATAGATAGATGATTCGTACCTTCTAAAGATAGGTAGTCATTGGCAATATGTATCGATTTGCCGAAGAAATGATAAAGATCGGATGAGCGGTTCTCAAGTTATGAGAAAAAAGTGTAAAAAAGAGGCCTTCCACGCACACGCAAACAACACCGCATTGCATGCATCAAAGAGAGAGAGAGAGAGAGAGAGAAAAAAACTTAGAGATGAGCACAGTGGCAGCGACGCATTCAGCATATACACCGGGTACAGAGTATGTTATAGTCGGGCTTGACCGACTTTCTCACTTGTTTTTATAAGACATATGTGAGCAAAAAATAGAGAAAAGGTATCTTCGGCCGGTGATAAAGCTCGTATAATTTATGTAAATGTCGTTGAAATTGTTAGCGGAGTAATTTTATATGTAACCCCCGCAAGCGTTACTCCATTTATTAGTATAATTTTGTTTATACCCTTGGAGAGGGTATATTAAAATTGTCCGGATGTTTGTAACGCACAGAAGGAAACATCTCCGACCACATAAAGTATATATATTCTTGATCAGCATGACGAGCTGAGTTGATATAGCCATGTCCGTCTGTCCGTCCGTCTGTCCGTCTATCCGTCTGTTTCTATGCTATCTCCTCCGTCAGTTTTAAAGCTATCTCAACTAAACTTTGCACGAAGTCTTGTGGTATAAATACGCTGCACATTTGTCGGAACCGGCCGGATCGGATGACTATAGCATATAGCTGCCATAGGAACGATCGGTTGAAAAAGTAGTTTTAGTGAGAAAAACTTTTTTGTTTTCAATGCTATCGCTCCCAACCCCCGTATTTATAAGTTTTCTATGATTTCACATAATTTCACCGAGATTTATCAAAATCGGACAACTATATAGTATAGCTGCCATACAAAAGATAGGTCTGAAAAAAAGTCTTAGTAAGAAAAACTTTTTTGTTTTCAATGCTATCGCTATCACTTTGTACAGATCTATATTATATACTACCACACAATTGTGTAAAGTTTGATTTAAATCGGATGACTATATCAGCATATCAAACTGGCAGCATATATCATGCTCCAAGGGTATATAAATTTCGGTACAGCCGAAGTTAGCTTCCCTCTATTTTTTTGCATTCAATTTGACGTCTTAGACTCATTGGGCGTATTCAGCAGGTAATTCCGATTAGCGATTTCTGATTTACGATTTGCGATTGCTGAAAAGTTTCTGCTGAATAGCATTGATTGCTTAGGTTTAGGCATTTTCTGGCATTCGTAGATTTGTTCAAAAATACATTCACACTAGAAAATGGTAGGCTTCAGTCTTAAATACATTTGACACTTCACATTTTAAAATGGATACACGCGGAGAGAGTAAGTAAGCAATTGAAAATAAAAATAGATTAATATAAAGAAATAATCCTTTTAGCCGAGGATATCAAGTGGAGTCAAAGTGCTGTTAGACTCCTCTTGCACCTATATAAGGAAAACAGGCACAGTTTTCGGGACCGAAAAATAAAAATGAAAACAATTTGGCGAAAAATCCTCAACCAAATGCATGAGACTGTGCTGAATGGCTTTAACGTCGATAAGGTTGAGCGGAAGTTTCGAAACCTAAAACACACTTATGACTCCATCCGCCTTAAAAATAGAAGCACCTTTCAAGGTACCACCAAGTGGGAGTTCTTTAGTGAAATGGAGGAAATCTTCGCCGAGGACCGAACACCGATGACCAACGATGAAAACGAAGAGCAGCATCGCAAATTATTAGATGTTGTAGAAGCAACTGTATCATTTCGCAAAGTGACCACTAAGGAAGTTGCAGATCCGGGGTCTGTTGTTGATTGCATCTTATCGTCTACGTCCACTTCAAGCAGTGGCGAAATTAAATTCATGTGGTCAAAAGCGCATGGCTTATGAAAATTGGAACTTACCATCTGCTGAATCAAAAAAAGCAAAGGCCAGTACTTAACGTGCACGTTACTACCAAACGAAAGCTATACTGGACGTTGAAAGAGAGCGAAACGGGCAGTTGCGTGGAATCAGAGAGGCCATGGAGAAATCCAATGAAATCCAAGCGCGCAAAAATTAGCTTTTTGAGCTTTACATTGAAGAATTTACCAAGGCAAAAATAAAAAAAAAACCTTAAACCAAACAAAGACGACCCCCCCACACCCACCAACACCCCGCCCCCCCAGAACCGCAACCACGACCGCCACCACGACAAAAAATAAAAAAAGGATTAAATCAGCATTAAAGAAAAAATTGACTATATTAAAAAACAACAACAATTTTTTAAGGATTCGTTATCAAAACTTCACAGACATTGCTTTCCTTTCTCGTTATTAAAATATTTTCATTATTTTACTGCATTTCTTTAATTTAAAAGGTGCTGCTCTAAATAATCATTTATTTCTGGTTATTGGGAAGTTTCATCACTTGGGCCAGCAGTATCGTTGTTCATTAGAATGAAAATGTGGAGCATGCAACAAGCGCTTATTATGGATGTTGCTACTTCTGCCGATTGCACATCTAGATACTTTAATCTACGTAATTTTCCTTTAAGCAAAGCAAACGCCCGTTCAATAACGAACCGTATTGAGGAAAATTTAATGTTGGATCTAACTTGTGCCCTTGTTAGGTGTCCATTATCACGATATGGGGTTAACAAATTAATACCCAATGGGTACGCGGAGTCTCCTAACAAATGCATGAAGAATACGTGAATGAACTTGCTTTCTATTGTAGTAATCTGTGGCGCTTCCTACAGGTTGCTTAATGCAAATGTGACATCCATCAATTGCCCCAATTGCTCCTGGAACTCCCACGATTTTTGTTTAAATATTTGTGCTGTTAAAGCATGCTGGGAGTCATTTGGCCAGTTCACATATTTGGGCATTAGCCTTCATAGAGTCCCCGTTATAAAGTAAAATATTTGGTGGCCAGAACTTGTTGGAATGCTGGATCTATCACCAACGGACGAAAAAGATTCTTGTTTACTTAGTAGCCAAATTGAAAATAGCATCTTCTTTGGTAAGGATACATTTGCAATTGGTTCATTCCTTTAAGTATATAAAACGCACCTCGAAAGTTGTGCGTGACATACTGAAATGTTACTTGAATTGGTCCATTTTATACCTGGGAACTGTGTCCTCATAGAAAGATTTTGAGCGAATGCGATGTCTTTTGAGTTTTCGATTTCCCCAATAGCGGCTATGAATTGGTGGCTCGCAGAGCAGATCAGCAATAATTCCCATATAAAAGTCTTCATTCTCACAAAAAAACAGCGAAACTGAATTAAAGTTTTCATAATTCATTTTTGCGCACAAGTTTTTTTGCTTTTAGCGCTGTCAGTTAGTCAGTTTACTTGCAGTTTTGTGTGAACAGTTGGCCGAGCAATCGGTAAACGGTCTCACCAATCGTATTTTTTTTTAGATTCCAGCTCAGCAAACATGATTGTCAAATTTACCAATCGCAATCGGCAATCACTCTATTCAGCAGGTAAAATCGGCAATCATTAATCACAAATCGTAAATCGAAATTACCTGCTGAATACGCCCATTTTCAACCGAACTCAATCACAAAAAATTTTTGGAAGGTCATAGTAGCCCTTAAATAGAATAGTTTGAATGTTAACTATGCCTACTCCGACGAACACAAAAACAATCAAACTTAATCAATTTGCATGAACTTAAAACCTTCCATTTTTTACTTAAATGCCAATCACTTCTATAATCTTGGACGGATTTGAATGAATTATGTGGCGTTGTATTTTTAATAGAGAAATCTTTAGTGACCAGCAATAAAATAAATTTTATACAATTTTTTTCGTGGTGAAAATCGCACTTAAAATCTAGCTTTTTTTTTAAAATTCATAAATTTAATGCAAAGTTGCCGATAAAAGCCTTTATAACGCCGAATGCAAGCGCCAGATTAAGAAGTGATGTACGAATGAATGATAGGGCATTTAATTACCTTCCAAGAAAGCATTACCATTTCATAATGAATGAACCGATACTGAAGATATACACATTTTTCTAAAGGTACTTTTTTCAAAATCAAAAAACTAGCTTTTCCGCGATTTCTCGAAAACGGCCCCACTAAAAAATATTTGGACTGCATTTTTGGACTCAGCGAAGGGATTAACATATGAAATGACTGTCAAATAGTCGGGATCGGAAATGCTGTAAACTAGTGTAATTGACTTAAAGCTTGAACTTTCAACTAATTCTAAATTTTAGTGAAAATATTCAATTAAAATTTAATTGAATGGAAAAAACAGTTGAGCTAAAATATAAGCATATTTCAACCGTATTTAATGGTAATTGAAAAGTTCTACTGTTTAAATCAAGTAATTGTTTTTGCTTTAACTCCACCGAGTTTTGAACACGAAAGCTTGTCTCAATAGACCCACTTCGATCAGATTAAAAACTACAACCCCTGACCGTTTTGGAGCAGTTATATTGAGAACAAACAGTTTTCTCACTAAATCCATTTTCCGAACGTAAAAGAGACTCTTGAAGTTTCAGCTCGTATCCAAAACTGGGACAGCGCGTAGAAACCAACGGACAGACGGACGGCAGCAATCGACTCAGCTCGTCATGCTGATCAAGAATAATATACTTTATGTGGTCGGAGATGATTCCTTCTATGCGTTGCAAACTTCTGCAAATTATAATACACTTTTCAAGTGTATAAAAACTCCATTATTTAAAAAACAATTATTTTTTATTTAAGCGATGACTGATTAAAAAAACTAATCAGCATTCCCAGCACTGTTCTAATACATCAGCTCAGGAAATGATTCCGAAGCGAATAGTTCAGTACCTGCCTTTCCATAATGATCTATTTGACTCGTGCAAAATAAAACAGCTCAACGGTTCGAGCTCCAAACGATTCAATCTACGAAATGTTTCCTCAGAAATGCCTGACGTAGAACCCTACGCACGGTTCGAAACAGCTCGCAAACGAGCCAGGCGCTCAGTCTTTTCGCTCTGTTCGTGAGCCGGGAGCCACAGTTCGGGAGCCAGCAGCTTGCACTCGGCTGACGACTTATTAGTTCGCGAAAAAAATACCAGAGCGGATCAAAATATTAATAATAAAAAAGTTAATGCCAATCAAGTGGAAAATCATGACAGGATTAATGCGTAAGCGCAATTTGCATCTAAGGGGTCCCCATGGTAATAAAACCGCTAAGAGCTTAAGAATCAGGTTTTTAAGGCCACAAATGACTAAGCATAATTTCATAACCATGATTAGGTACTGAACCGCGAGAAATACCATGGATGACCAAGATTAAAAGATTTAGTCAGGATCATAAAGAATGTTTTAAACCACTTTCCGCGATTGACAAATCATCAACTCGCAGGAATATACCATTGCGGATCAAATAATAGTAATAATGTCAAGCAAACTTTTCTCCCAGTCAAGTGGAGAACCATCAATGCATAAGCGCAATTCGTTGATAAGGGATCTCCGTGGTAATAAGACCGCTAAATACTTAAGAAACTACTTTGCATCACCATAAATAACCACACATAACTACAAAGCAATGATTTTATAAAATTTATTAAAATTTTTTTGTGTGTTACGAAAAATTGTGTTAGGGGTTAATTTGTTGGATGCGGTTAAATTGAGTTCGCCTTTAGGTTTGGTCCAAGCTTGGCTCCAAGTTGGATCATCGCGTCTGCAAATTTTTCAAGTCCTGTGTCGGTGATAAGCGGAAGAGGGCTGCAGTTTTTAACAACCCATTTAGTTGCCAGCTTGCAAACTTCATTTTTATCATCTGCCCCGATTTGAGCTGTTGCCGTCTCTGCTTCGTGGCTTTGGCTTGTGGTCTCTTTAAAACATATGTGGCTGGTCAAATTCGAAGTAGTGTTGCCATTGAATTTGAAAACACTATTGCACTTCCTACATGCGACGAGATTCTTAATTTCCTCCCCGTTATCATTTTTTATGATGCCAAAAAATGACCAGACGTTGCTCCGTCCCCGCTTCTGGCTTGTATTAAATTTGCCTGATATGAGCTCCAACTTAACCTCTTGCAGACTAAGATTTACTGCGCGTGAAGAGCTCTGTTTTTTATAGGTTATTAATTTTTGTTTCGCAAAATACTAAAATATTTAGCAACACTTACCGCTGTGTCCATTTCGTTCATTTCGCCACAAACAAATGATATGTTTTTATACCCGTTACTCGTAGAGTAAAAAGTGTATACTAAAGTCGTGCAAATGTATGTAACAGGCAGAAGGAATCATTTCCGACCATATAAAGTATATATATTCTTGATCAGCATCAACAGCCGAGTCGATTTAGCCTTGTCCGTCTGTCCGTCCGTCCGTCCGTCCGTCCGTCCGTCCGTCTGTCTGTATGAACACCTAGATCTCAGAGATGGTAAGAGATAGCGGTTTGACATGTATGGGGCGGGTTCTTTTGTCTGCACTCACAAGTTTGTTTTGGCCACGCCCCCTCCCGCCCCCGCAATTTGGAAAAAAGTTGTATCTCCTACAGTTTTAAAGATAGAGGATTCGAGAGATCGAGAGATTAGAAATAGTTAGTAGTTAGCAAAATGAATCGATTTGCCGAAAGAATGACAAAGATCGGATGAACGGTTCTCAAGTTATAAGCAAAAAAGTTAACCAAGCCCTCCCCGCTACCACCCTAAGAAAATGTTGCATACTTTTTGGATGGTCACACTAAGAAACGCGGGAACACTGTTAAACATGTTTTTTCATGAGTAACGGGTATATCGAAGTCGGTTAGAGCCGACTTTAACTTACGCTCTCGTTTTAACTGGAAAGAGCACACACTTTTCTTAGAAATATTTTAAATTTATTGCTCTGGAATTTCTGAAGTTGAACCCTATGTACGTTGAACGAGCTATGTAATCATTGCGTTCAGCTCGTTTGCTCTAGTTGTTTTGTTAACATGAGCTGTTTGAACTGAACTGTTAAAAACGAATCGTACAAAATATTCCAAATGTCAAAGGCTTTTGAATCGATGAATCGTTGACTCACTTTAGAATAAAACATGAACTGATTTAAAACTCTACTCGTGCAGGGCTTTAGTACCTAAATAATGAATAAATGAATTTATTATAAAAAAAAAAAATCCCACTGCTGTATGTAGCACAGTATCTTAAATATCCACAACATCAATAACTTTCCTCAAATGAACCCCGGTGGCAGCCAAACCAATCTGATACTCCTGCTGACTATTCTTCTGGAAAGATAGGATTTGCTATTGCAAGATTGGTTATTTCGAATGAATAAAGAGCGTATTGCAAGGCACAAATGGTTTTACAGTGTTATTTATTGTTCCTTTCCCGCAACTGGAAGGTTGCTTGACACGCTGCTATCTTCCGAAACATTTAACGCAGATCTCTTTGACCAATAACTATCGTGAAAATCCCTAGATGATGTTGAAATGATGATATAATTTTGGCACGGTAAATGCTTATGGAACATCTTTGATAATGATGTTAGATGTCAGATGTGCCTCAGTGTGAATAGCATATTACACGACCTGACTTTGTTTTAGCGTTCGGTCACACTGTTGTGAATAACTGTTTCGTGTGCGCTGGACATTAAGGCAAAATGTTTTAAAGTTATTTATTACAGTTGATGCACAGAAATCGCAGTGCAAGCTGTGCAATAAAGTTGTAAGGACCAGTGGCAACTCAACAAATATAAAGGTGCACATAAAAGCAAAGCATGGAGATGCTTGGCAGAAATGCAACTTATCAACGGCAAATGTATAAAATTTTAATTCTGGGAATTTTTGTTCTTCGTGTGTGGAATTGGCGGCTATTAATGCATTTTTAAACCCTTTGCAACGCATAGAAATATTCATTTCCGACCCTATAAACTATATATATTCTTGATCAGGGTGACGAGCTGAGTCGATTGAGCTTTGTCCGTCCGTCTGTCTGTCCGTCTGTCTGTTTCTACGCAAACTAGTCTCTCAGTTTTAAAGCTATCGAGCTGAAACTTTGCACAGAGTCTTCTTTTTACTGCACACTGCTATCGAATGACTATATCTTATAGCTGTCATAGGAACTATCGGTCGAAAAGTGGGTCTTTGTGAGAAAAACTTTTTTGTTTTTAATGTTTCACTTCAGCGATTTTTAATATTATACGCTTTCACATAGATTTGGAAGTTTTTGTCAAAATCGGATGACTGTATCTTATAGCTGCCATAGGAACTATCGGTCGAACAGTCGAACAGTGGGTTTTATTGAGAAAAACTTTTATGTTTTTAGCTTGGTATGGAGATACCCGCGAAATGAAAAAGTCCATATAAAAAAAATGATTTCGCACGGATTTCGCAGGTTGTTGTTTCGTGAGTTGGTATGGAGTTCACGCGCGAAATTGTCATATCGATAACACAGCGTTGCCACCCGACGTCAATGTGTCACGTGATAGTCACCCGATAGTCACGCGATGAGTGATGATTTCGAAGGTGTGAAAAACATATTTTTCGTCTCTACATATACACACATGTGGCGGAAGTCACACATATACTTACAAGTGTTGTGGCGCGGTATTTTAAATTGAGTAAAAAAAAATAATACAAAAGCATCAAAATAGGCAGAACAACTTTTTATTGGAGGAGAAGGTGGCCCTAGGTAATATAATAAAAGAGAAATATGTTTTGTGAAAGCTCATCCATGACAGCATTATGGTAGCGGCTTGACAAAAATTATCTTGGAAAGTAAAGGTGGGCTGCCTTTGGAGAGGAAGGTAAGTATAGTATTTATTGAGTTTAAATATATAATTCAATATGTTTGTTTTTGCTAGGGAACCATTGCAAAACGGCTTGGTCTTCGTTAAAGGACAGTGTACTTTGCTGGAGTGATAAGCACGCCAAGAGTGAGTTGCGATGGAGGCGTAGCCATCGCAACTCAAGGAGGCAACGATGTGAAGTGGGAGTCATGTCGTTTTTGCCCAACTTATGCCACGAGAACCTTAACTCCTCCTACGAGATTGCTGAGTGATTCAATTGTGGACGACGGCGATTCAGTATGTCCAACGGATCAGCTGCACAACTTTTCAGTGGTCGAACTTGGGACTTCATTGTAGCGCAAGTCATGGACGACATTTTCTTATATATACCGTTCCATTAAAAATACATAAGAACGAGATGTCCTGGCACAGTCAATTCAGTTTTCCTTTCCCTAGTCGTGTCCATAAAGCATAAAATGCCTATTGGAGCAAATTATTGAAAATTACAAATGAAGTAAGGATTAACCTAACACTGTCGAACCCTAGGTGCCTTCACAACCGCTTACTTCAAATCACATATAGCTATTGTAGCAACTATTGCATCATTGGAGGCCACCAAAACTATTCGCTGTTAATTCATTTGAATTTTCCCGCCAAGTTAAATTTGAAAACAAAACAACTAGTGGTGAGCGTCTTATTTTGCTATCGACGAAATAATATGCAGAGATTTCGCACACTTTTCGCAAGTATCTCCATACCAAGCTTTAAGCTTTCGCTATCGGTATCGAAGGCTTGATGTTTCCCTGCTGCAACAAATCCGCATTTATCATCATCATCACATCATTGCAATAACAATTGTATTTTTTTAAGTAATACTTTGCAAACCGCTTTTGCCGATATAGTAGGGGAGAGTGGGGGGTTGTGAGCATAGTTTTGTTTTTCGAACAAAACGCCAAAAAGCAATATTTTTTCGTTCTGTAAATTTTGTATTTTAGGTAAAAGATGCACAAAACTTTCCTCATCACTAGTTTTAAAAAATAAAATTTTGGGTTTTTTTTATTTCATATTGAAAAAAAAGTGATTTTTTGACATTTCGAAAATTTGTGGGGGGTTGTGAGCCACCCATCTAAAAGTTAAAAATTCGTGTTTTTAAGCCATTATTCTTTATTAAATGAAAAAATGAACAATTTTTTTCAATGAAGAGTGAAAATTAATTGACGGCATCAGGCTTGTTTTCTTTTATATACGAGCACTTTTTGCTTGTGGCTGTTCTTTTGTTTGCCTTTTTCAATGTTTTTTTTTACTTCTTTGGAGAGTTTTTCCTGTGTTTTATTGCGCGTCATTGCAATATTCTTCTTGAAAGTCAAAACCGACTTTTTTCAAAGTTGCTTTTTTTTTGGTGACGTCTAATAACCAAAAAGAAATTGTTACAAAAAAAAACATATTTCTATCAAAAAGGCAATTGACCAAAAATATTTCCCTCATACTTTCTTTTGTCATTACGAAAAAAATGTTGTATAATATTCAGAAGTCAAAAATGAACAAAAAAAATTAAAAAAAAAGGAGACACATGACATAAACAAAAAGTTTAATTTTATTTTTTTTGTGGCCAATATTCGAGTGGCTCACAACCCCCAGCGGCTCAGAACCCCCCATTCGTTATTTTGACATCATCCATTCTTGCAAACGTGATGGTAAAATTTCCGATTATTCTTTTGAACGATCTAGATCTCTTGTTAGATCATATATTTGTTTCTGTTTCGGTACTGATAACCGTTGATGTTAATTAAGGTTATAGGGTTACGGTTATATGAAAAAATGTTTTTTTTCGGTTACGGTTACGGTTTTGGTTACACATTGTAAAGTGTTTTTAGCGGTTAAAGGTTACGGTTTCGGCTGCGATCTTAATCGCTGATAAAAATGAAACAAAATGATAGATATCTTTGTAATTAGCATCTACAATACAAATTTGACCACAAAATTATGTATGAAATTTAAAGATAATTGTGTTAGCTTTAATTTGATGTAAAAAACGTATTCATAAGTTATTTCATAATTGAGATATTTGTAAATAAGTGAGAAGTCCTATTTCAAAAATGCATAAAACGGTAATTTGGGATTATCTCAAAATCTGTTCTACTGAGATTTTTTTAAATTTAACTCCAGAGCTACAAAATTGCTGAAGCCAGTAAAATAAAATTTCAAATAGTTTATGAGAATTACAAGAAACCCTTAGCCAATCAGACCAAACCCAGTCAGGGGTTTTTAACTACCATAAGTACCTTTCAAATTTGGTTGGTCTTGTTGGTATCAAAATTTTGTGCTACACAGTGTAATTAAGCATTACGGACGAACGAACCACTCTATAGAGCTTACCTTTTCTACATGCCTTGACAATTTGTTGAAATTATACTGCAAATGAACGGCACCTAAATCAACCATTATTCAAGATGATCAAAATGTTTGTCCATGATTTGAAGGTACTCTCAAAGCGCTATTTACCACTATGTTTATGTGAAGGGCAAAGATCACCAGAAATGAGAGAGAATCCGCAATATCACCGCATTGCTTTTGCTGGAGTGTACGTTGGCATCAGCCTTATTTAAAAACAAACGCTCGCTGTTTTTAGGTTTCTTTTGTTTATTAATCTCGTATGTACATTTGCGGTACATATGCAAACTGAAATGTAAAAATTTATTGCACTTTATGTAAAAACTAATTCTATTTCGCATGTGTATGTGTGTATACATATATAGGACCTACACCTACAAGAATAGAACCAGAACCAGAGCGTTCGGTTGTTGTTTGTAACCAACGAAAGAAAGCTAGGGGAGCAGTCGGAGTCCGCTATACATCGTCTCATATTGCCATTAAGTACAAGTGAATTAATTGGATAATGATAAATATCGATCATATAGTCCGTTAGTCGCATCGGAGTCCGAGTCGGTCAGCCCGATGAGAGGATAAGAGAGGTATGTTACATAATTGGTCTAGGCTGGGGCTGCGGAAAGGGTTGGTGCAAGGGAGTAGGCTCGAATGCGTTGCTAACTAAAACAACCACGAAATATTCGCATCTTAATGCGCGTTGTACTGCTATTCATACCACAGTCCATCTGCCACCATCCAAAGAGTTAGTCTTAAGGAAATATACCAATTCCAGGAGAGGCTTGGATGAGTGAAATGCGTGTTACGTCGTTTTTCTTTCCTATTTCGCATTTTCTATACATCCCTTTAATCTTCCGAGAATTTCGAAAATAACAAAATATCCTTTTGATCTTTTCTAATATCATTTGACAAATTGATATTATTTACGGTTAAAATGAATCGTTATAGTTTAGAAATTGTATTTGAAAAAATGTCATATAAAATTGATATCGATGTTATTTTTTTCTGTGTAGGTGTTATTCACCATCGTTTTGCTTTGGAGAACGGGATGTGGCGAGCTTGAATCTACATGCCAATTTTAGTCTCTGAGATCTCGGTGCAGACGAATCGAGTATACCCTTATGGCTCATGAGTAACGGGCATAGAAACGATTGCAAATATCCTGCAGTCTTAGCTAGACAGCACATGACAGAGAACTGGCAGATCTTCGATTTGTCTGCTTTCATTTTCAAAATCTTTACATGTCCAATGACTACTGTGTTGGGGATGCTATAGTACAGTACTTATTCTGTCCAGCGGTAAAGGCAACCTGATGGTCACCGTTGAATATAACGTTTTCTGGGTCTATGCGATGGGGTTGGGTTTGCTTATGGTATGGTGTGGCATTTGGTGGATGGACTGCAGTTTAAATTGGTTGGGTAAATGGGGTGTTCGACAATCACCTGCGCAACCAGAGCTTCTAAAACTATGCGTATGAGTATGTGCGCTTTGCTGGCTAATCCGAGTGTGAGCTCGAGTATGGTTCGAGCCGAGTTGGACCATAGGCATTTATGCCTAGGATCCAGCTACAACTCTGAGTGTGTTTACGATTATTGTTATGTTTATTTAAAGTTACTAACTACCTACGAGTAAACTGGGATATTTTGCTATGGCTATGGCATTGGTGCATGAATGGCACAAAATTGCAATGTTCCTTCCTCGTCGACGCAAACTAAACATGTATTGTGTATGTAATGGCACTTGAACTGAAACTTATGGGACTATACACATATGCTAATCCTATCATGTCCTATTTACAAAGCCGTTGAGCGTTGCATTGTTGACTTCCCGCGGGATGATTGTTATGGCACGTTTTCTGACGATTCCTATTCGTCCACGTCTCGCTGTGACGTCATGTCCATGTCCTCGGATGAGAAGCCTGACGGTGATAAGCTCTCCGGCGGATAATAGAAGCCAGCACCGGGTGGTAGGGGCGGCGGCGTTACGTCTCTGAAAGAGCAAAAGACACGAAAACATGGATTAGGGCTTAATTAATTAATCAATATGGATGTATCCCAAAATTTAGATTTGTTTTAGAGGCCTCCACCGCCATTTGGACAAAATTTCAAATCTCCTACAGTTATTTGAAGAGCGGGACAGTACCTGCTACCCATAATCAGTATCGATCCGCCAAAGGATCACCCATTTTTTAATTTTTTATACTCTGTGTGCCTTTGGAACAGAGTGTAAAAATGAACCAGTTTAAGAACTCTAATGGCTATGACAGGCATAGGATATAGTCAATAGAAGGTAGTGTAAAAAGCGGTCATTGTTTTTGACTTCTTGCCGGAAAATAGAAGTTTTACGCTAATTTGGGTATGCTGATCAAGAATATATATACTTTATAGGGTTGGAAATGATTCCTTCTCCCTGTTACATACTTTTGCACAAACTTAATATACTCTGTGTTCCTTTGGTACAGAGTAAAAAACGGAAAACAAAATTTCATCAAATCTCTTCAAATACTTGCCGATTTTGAGCAACTGGCTCAAGCTTTTTTACAAGAAATCTGTCCTGTGCAGCAATCGTACGAGAATGGATTACGCGCACGATTTACAATGCTCCCAATTCTAAGGCAATTTATCGATCATCTTCGATATACCCAGTTCTTAAGGTATACAAAACTTCATAAGCCTGTCCAGCTGTCTAATCTTCCACCGACAAATGCAGAAGCCTTTCAGCATATAAATCGTGCTAGCAATGGGTTTGGGTGCTGCAAAATGAAGTCCTGGAGCCAATAAGAACATTTTTACCACCAGCTCCTGAGGAAATACTAAATACACCATTTTGTAATTATAGAAACGGATGTGGTGTACGCTGTGGGTGCAGAAAATTGGGATCGAAATGCACTTTAGCTTGTGACCAGTGTAATGGACAAGCTTGTCTCAACGATCCAGGACAACGAAGATGAGGACAACGAAACAGAAATTTTCATAATCACGATGAAGAAGAAAATTAAAATAATCGATTTATTATGTATACAGGCCTGTTCCGAATTCCGAACGTTTTCAAAAAGTAAACACGAAACGAAAACGAACGTTTTACTATTTGCTGTTCCCAATTCCGAACGATTTGGTTACGTTTTTACTTTTCGAACTCAATTTCGAAGTTGCGTTTATAAACAGCTGGCTGGCTGGCCTGCGCGCGTGTTTGTGTATGTCGACAGCAACCAGAGTTGTCACCATCTCTACAATCTTATTTACTTTTTAAGTCCATTTGGTGTTATTTAACTCGGTATTTATACCCTGCTCTCATTAAAAATGAGAAAAAGGGGAGCATGAAGTTGTGCAAATGTATGTAACAGCCAGAAGGAAGCACCTCCGACCCCATAAAGTATATATATTCTTGATCAGCATCAACAGCCAAATCGATTTAGCAATGTCCGTCTGTCCGTCCGTCCGTCTGTCCGTCTGTCTGTCTGTATGAACGCGTCGATCTCAGAGACTGTAACAGATGGAGCCACAATTTTTGGCATGTATGTAGGTGTATACTGAACCCACATCGAGTTGGTTTCAGATTTGGAAAATTCCACCTCCTCCATCTTTTAGCAGCGAAAAACTGTCTCTCTCTCTTTCTCTGTATGAACGCGTTGATCTCAGAGACTATAAGAGGTAGAGCCACCAATTTTTGCAGTATGTAGGTGTATACTGTACCCAGATCAAGTTTCCTCCAGATTTGGCAAATTCCTCCTCCTCCTTCTTCTAACCGCGAAAAACTGTCAGAGCTACAATTTTTAAGCTTGATCCTAGTGACTTAATATATATTCAGTAAGGATCAATATCTGTCTATGGCAATAGTGGTAAGATCCGAGCAAAAACACCGAAGATATGCAAGTGCGCCTCCCCATTTATTCAAATAAATTTTAAAATAAAAGAAGTTCAAAGCTATAGGAACCACATTACTTGGAACAGGGTATTTTGCTGTCGGGGCACTCGACCGCAACACTCTTGCTTGTTTATTATTACATTTGAATATATCATCAAATATGGTTAAATATAGCTGAATAAAATAGAAAGCTGTCAGAATACATTAATTTAGATAAAGCAACCCTGACAGCAATCGGTTGACGGTTGAAATCGACTAAAATTCGGAACAGCAATCAACTCGCTTTGATACAATTCCACTCGTATTAGGAATTCGGAACAGGCCCGATATATGTATTAACTAATAAATACAAGAAACCATTTGTTGTGAATGATATTGCAATGATTAAATAACTTTATACACGATATTATTCACAGAGATTACAGTAAGTATGGGTGACTTCTGCGGGCTCTCTGCCCTCTATCTCAATAACGGTTGGGCGAATGAAAAATTTGTTCAGATAAAATTTGTCGCACATTTGACCTTTGACCTTGGCTCCACGATGATCTCAAGACGACTAAGAAAACGGATGGAACAGGAGAGCACTACAGGACACAAAAAAGCAACAACGAGATGGTTTTTATACCCTGCTGAAGTTTTTATACCTTTGAACGATAGCATTGAAATCAAAAGTTCGACGGAGCGGCTCTGTCTTCCCCCTTTTTAGACCTGTGCGAATGAAGCCTACCTGGGAGGGGGACCACCGCCGCCGGCGCGACACCAGAGCTGCCGCATCTCGGCCCGCCGATTCCGCATCAGCACCTTGTACTCCGAGATGCGCATCTTTTTGCCATCCACGATGCAGGTGCGCTTGGGTCGTGGCCGGTAGCGGTAGTCCGGATGCTGTTCCATATGGAGTTTGGAGAGTCGCGACTGCTCCTCGTAGTAGGGCTGCTTATCCGCATTCGACATGGCCTTCCAGCGGGCTCCCAATATCTTCGAGATATTGGAGTTGTGCATGTCGGGGCACGCCTTTAGTATTTTCCTTCGCTCGTCCTTAGCCCACACCATAAACGCGTTCATTGGCCGCTTAATGTGTGGCTTACTGTGACCATGTCCATGGCCATTGCCATGTCTCTGCTGTTGATGCGGCGGCGGTGGCGGTTGGGCCTGGGCCTGGGCCTGGGCGAGGCTTACCTCCGCGCAGTCCAATGCCGCCGCTGAACGCTCGGAGCTGGTGCCGCAGCTGTTTATCGAGTCCCGACTGATCCGAGCCGCTCGTGATCCAGTAACTGCCAGACCGCTGGCGGATAGTGTTTGGCACGAATCATTGCTAGCCGCTGTCGCGCTGGTTGAGCTCCACAGGCGACCCTGCGAAAGAAACACAATTAACACAAAATGGTTTAGGCTGGAAAAGCCCTTGGCTTTGGGGAAGTGTGTGCCTAATAATTATAAATGCCCAAATTCACCCTGAAAATTAGAAAATCGTCTATGAAATCCGTCCTAAATTATTAATATTATGAAAAGCTTTTCTAATACACAGTTCAACTATTGTTCAGCGGGGTTACATACGGGGGTGCCACAGAAACCTCTTCCAACCAAATTCCAACCGAATTCCAATTCCTAAGTGCCACAGAAATTTCTGTTGGTTGGTTTCAAACCTCAAATGTTTTGTTAGGAGATTTTGCAAAGCTGCCCTCTACATGACAGCTAGCGGATTAAGGGATAGAAACTAACACCTCATGTTTGGCGCCAACAAATTTTTAAATGTTGCATTATATTGGTGAAGAATGCGACTTAAAATTGAATTATTATTTAAAAATGCATCATAAAACACATAACAAAGTCAAAAAATTTCAGTTAATCATTAAATTAACCCACATCTAAAATAAGGGACATTTTTTGGCGAGAGATTCAGCCCTGTTTTTAGAGATGGAACATCAATTGGAACATCTGGTGCTCCGACTAGATTTTCTAATTAGAAAATGAAATCTCTAGAAGTTCTGTGGCACCAACGAATTTTTCGAGAGATTTACAAACCAACCGTCGGCAAAATCTCTAGAGATTTCTGTGGCACCCCCGATAGAGAATCTTTCATTTCGCTGTCAAATCCCATTGGATTTTTAATCCACTATATTCTATCGGATTCGAAGACATCTCTATACAACTGCGATGGACCCCACCCACCAGTTTTAGTTAATTTAAGTAGGCTGAAAAACAAAGAAATATATTTTAATTTATCAAACTCGTTGGTAGGGATGCCGGAAATAATAGCGGTATACCGAAATATCTAATATGCTCCAAATTACCTCATCCATGAAAAAAATTTCTATTCAAGTTAATCGTCTTTTCTCAATCCCATTAACAAAAGTTCACGAACGAGTTTTCAGAGACCTCCCAGCTCTATCTTCAGTAGTATTTGTTCATCTTCTGCAAATCAGCAGACAGCAATGCTATGACTGCTTGGGAATTTCAAGTCAGCACATGCGCAAAAACCGATAACGCCAAGTTTACCAGCTTTCTTTGTGGTGTGTGTTCATGTTTAACGTTATATACAAATATAATATGACCTCGAGCTGGCTAAACTTGCTAATTCGAATTCTATCTTTTGTTAAACTAACAAAAATACATTTCAAATCTACTACAAAGAGCTTTCAGTAACAGAGTAAATTGTAAGTGTATCTGACACATAGTAGCTATCTGGGCGAAGATAAATTGTTCCTAATCTTTATTTTTTCCGTTTTTTGAAGCTACGATTTCTAGATTTTGAACGCAATCAGAATGTAGTTTTTAAAAATAGTCAAATGACACCTTAACCTACCTCAAAAGGCCTGCTTACGTATTGAAAATATCGATAATGTCGATGATTTATCAAACAAAATATCCGGCAACCGAAGTTTTGCAGTGCCTCTCAACGCACTCCACCACAGCACACGCTTGATGCCTAACGTCTTAGATGCAACTTATATATTTCTGTATGGTGCACACTGGGACAGAATCGATAACTGACCGGCAGAAAAAAAAACATTAAAAAAGATTAAATGGGGTATCGTTTCATAGGTTTTAAGGTGCTCCAATTGCATTTCTGGTAACATTTTTCCAATCGAGTGGAAGGGGGCTAACTTAAGGGAGGTGGGAAGGGGTACAATTAAAATCAAAAAAAAGGTTTGAGTGTCGTTTGCACTCACGAGGCTTTGATGTGAAACCTGATGTCAGTCGCTGTTTAATCATTAATCCTCTTTTCCCCTCCTTCATAACCTCTTGCATCACCTCTTTCATCACCTTTTTCATCAATTCTTTTAACACCTCTTTCACACCTCTTTCATCACCTCTTTTATCATCCTTTTCATTAATTCTTTCATCACCTCTTTCGTCACCTCATTCATTACCTCTTTCATCCCCTCTTTCCCCTCGTTTTCTACCCTCTTTCCCCCCTTCTTGCGTCCTCTTCCACCCCTCTTTCCCCAGCGTCACGTGACGCTAAAATTAAATTTTACTCCTACTAAATTCTTCCGTACCGAAATTATAGATGATTTACATCGAAAAAAAGGGTATCGTTTCATAGGTATTCGGGTGCTCTGAATTCAATTTTGGCATTATTTTTCCTCCCATCCGGAGGGGCTGACTAAAGGGGATACTCCTACAACTTATCCAATTTGGACACTTTTTGGTACACGCTTATTTGAAGTAAATCCTAACATTCTGGCCAAGTTTCTTTAAGATCGGTAAATTTTTAGATGTAGCTCCCAAATAAAATTATTAAATAAAAATGTTCCGCTTATGGCCGTATTGGCTGTGTTCCAGAAATCTCTAGAGATTTAAGAAAGAATTACAAAAGTTGAGCGATAAGAAACCGACTGCTCAAGGCCAAGTAGATTTAATGTGTACGGTTTTACCGATCTATGATCTAGGAGCCGACCTTATTCTTATCATTTCACATATAAAGTCCTTTCAGTTAAGTTACAAATCAAATCGTTTGTACGAAAATCTCTAGAGATTTCGGGAACACACTCGTTTATGTCTACGATATAAGATTAGTGATTTCCTTTAAGGTCTAAAGTATCAAGAAATGACAGCCTTAGCCGGACCTTAATTTTCCCGATCAAAAAAGATGATATGGTGGTTCTTCAAATACACTTTTACCTCCAATCTTATGAAAATTAAATTAACTGAATACACAAAATGTTACCAGTCTCCAGAAGCATAGCCTTCGCATAGCACGCATCTGGTAAAAATGATAAAAAATTTGTCAGAACGATTCTCGACTTTGGGTTCCTTGACTGCGGAACACAGTTCCGAACTCAGGGGTCAGTTGGCATCTGATTAAGCCACTTAATGCACCTGGATTACAACCTTGATTTTAGGAATTTCTGCCAGTCAAGGTTTTTCATAATGTCCCAGTGTGCGGTGGTTGAGTAGTGTTGAATCGGGCTCATTTCTCAGAAAGTTTCCTTAAAATTTTGACTCTTTTTTTTTTTAGAAAAAGACTTTAGATTCTACGTAACTTTTAGATCGCCCTTTTCCTTTTTTAAGAACATTTTTCTAAACACCTGGGCAAATTTGTTTCTAAGTGTAGGGACTAGAGGCTGGGCCACGCGACACTCACCCGAGATTTTAAGAGGGTGGCTTCCATATCGGCGAACTGGTGCTGGACAACTGGAGGCGTTTGTTGCCAGCTCAAGGGGGGGCTGGAGACGACTACAGGAGTCAGGCGCTCGCGCTGATCCCTCGGGCACGTGGAGCTTATCGGGGACGAGCCGGGCGATCCCTTGGGCTTGGTAAGGTTCAGCGGGGCATCCATTTCTGAATCCTGAGCATCCATCTGGCCAACAGCGAGGCTGTGATGATGGTTTGCTGGTGAGGATGGCGGAAATATCATCGAGCATTCTGGCTCTGCACTTTGTGGAGCAGACGCACTTGCCCCCGTCCGGCCATGGGGCGAGTCCGGCGGAGTGTTGTGGCTGTAGCCGGTATGCAGGCTGTGCAGCGGAGATTCCGCTCTCGACTCGCCACCTGCTGTCATCTCCAGTGAGCAGGATGTGGCATCTGTACCGGCTGGCTTACTCACAGCCGGCGAGGATGTGAGCAAATTGTTGTTGTTGTTGTTGCAGCTGTTGTTGTTATTGGTGGCAGCCACTGCGGCCGCCGCCAGAGCCTGGATGTGGGCCGCCGCCACCGCCGCTGTCGGCCACATTGGCTGCAGAGCTATTTTGTGATGGTTGCTGTGATTGTGACTGTGACTATGATGCGACTGCTGGTGGCTGACATGGCCGGGCATCAGGTGTATCAGTTGCTGTGCATTGGGCACTGGTGGGCGCAGGAAGGCTGGAAGGAATGGTACCAAGTTCCCAGGGCTGGCCTGCTGCTGTTGCTGATGCTGCGGAGCCGTAAAACGGGATGCCGCAAACTGTGCACTGAGCTGCTGGTGCAGCTCTTGAAGGCAGCTCTCCTGCTGCAGCCGCTGGACATTCTGCAGTTGCTGCTGCTGCTGCTGGATGCTTGCCTCAATGTCCGTTGTCATGCTTTCAAACTGCGTCTATAACGGAACGGAGAGCAAATGGTCAAAGTTGTTCAGAGTCTCAGAAAAGTGCAGGTAAAAGTAACGGAGTTTTGTAGCGGAGTTTTGAAAATAATTTCGTCCACCCCCAAATGGATGAAAAAGGAAAACAAAATATGACGATGTAGACAGTAATCTCTGCGATATTGACGGACCTTCGAATCTTCTATATTATCATCGACTCAAGTCTAAGCAAAGCCTAATTACCAAATATAAAGAATATACAGGCCTGTTCCCGTTTTCGATTTCGATCAAATCATGTGGAATCGGAATTGATAGCTGTTCCCGTTTCCGAAAATCGATCAAATTATTCGGTTTTAAAAGTAGTGCCTTTGAGTGAGTGAAATGAAAAGTACAATAATTGACAATTTTTATGTCAACGGTTATATTTTTTATCTATTCAATATTTTTATATTAATAATTCATATTTTGACAAGATTTTAAAGTAACCATAGAAATATTGGGCATTCAATTTAATTTAAAATTAATTATTTTAAAGTTCTATCCCAGAAATTGTATGTGGATGAAAGCAAAAACGATCGAAATGAAACCAAGCTGTTCGCAATTCCGCATCAGCGCATGCGCAGTGCTGATCGAAATTGTTTATGTTACCATTGCTGAATTATAGTTCGAAAACGATTCGAACTTTCATTCGAAAAGTAAATCGATTTCTATTTCACTCGGAAACAGGAACATAAAATGAAAACGATTCGGAAATACAATCGTTTTTCTTTTTAAATCCACTCGGAAATGGGAACAGACCAGATAATTTGAATATTGAACACATTAATTGGGTTTCCTCTTAAACTGGGTAAAACGTGGGCCGAACCAAGGTTCTAACCACGGCTGCCACTGGATAAATAGATTCTTTCTATTCTCATTGGAGCACTGGAACCATTTTAGGCCAAATGGAGCTTGTTGAGCAGAGCAAAACAAAAGATTAATTTAACATTAAAATTGGTTCTTAACCAATAATAAAATGGGTCGAATTCATCAAACACTTAAGTAAATATCAATATAAATTATTTATTTATTTATTAAGACTGATAGTTCAACTTGCAAAGCTTAACTAACAAAAGATAGAAGCACTGGCTCTAAGGCATATCCGCAACGAAGTGTCTGTTAAAGCTTATCCCTAAAAGTTAGAATTTACTCAGTGATTTGTGCTCTATGTAAAATTAGTGTGCAAAAATGGGCAAGCAACTTCAGAATTTTCGAATTCGGTAAAAGGTTTCCAATTTAACGAAATAAAAACAAAATCACAGCAAAATCTACTATATCTACTAAATCGACTATAATATACTCTGTACCTAGAGTAGGAGCTGAATGCAGTGCTGCTGCTGCGCTCATCTGTAAGTTTCTCTCTCTCTCTCTCTCTAAGATTGTACGGCGTTGGTTGTGAAAGGGTGGGAGGGTGGTGGCAGGGGTGATTCACTTATTTGCTCATAACTTGAGAACCGCTCATCAAATCTTTATCATTTCTTCAAAATCTTCGAAGTATGTAACAGGGAGAAGGAAGCATTTCCGACCCTATAATATATATTCTTGATCAGCACCAACAGCCGAGTCGATAAAGCCATGTCCGTCAGTCCGTAATAACAACATGTATGGGACATAAACTTCTTATACTTGCAGGCAGATCAAGTTTATTTTCAATTTTTGCTGCATTCAGCTCCTACTCCAGGTACAGAGTATGTTATAGTCGAGTTTGACCGGCTTTCTCACTTGTTTTATAGTAAAATTACTGTGTACACGGCTAGAAAAGTAACTTACTGTAAACATCGGTAAATATTACTAAATTCTAAACCATATTTTCGGTTAGATTTACTGAGTAAAGGTGAGTAAAGGTTTAGTGATAGCAAAGATACTACATATATCCCTTACATACAGTGGCGTTGTACATTTCAAAGTCGAAAACAAAGGCTCTACTTTCATTATTTGTTTGGATAGTATTACAATTTTGGAGTGACCTATAGAATTCAACTGCACTTCATTTCCTGCATTATTTTCAAACAATTTTTTGTTCAACATGAATTCCAAAATATATAAACTATCTGCGTGTTCATTTTTATCGTCAAGCTAAAACGAAATTCTAAAATTTTAGGTTGAGCACAAAAGCCGTTGAAAAATTTTCAAAATGCGGGGCAGACACAGTGATAGAGCAAATAGGTTGAATCTTTAGATTGTTTTAGTGTTTCTAAGGTGGACCAACAAAAAATAACAAAAGTCCAGCGCGATTTTCTTTTAACAATTCAATTCTACACACAAAACATAGAAAGGCTCTGAGAAGGGCAAATTATTGCTCCAAAAACGAGCAATATTTCGAAAATTTATGCTGCTACTTTGGAAGTCAAATTGGCAAAAAAGAAAGAACGCCGCAGGCAAATTTTTTTAAAACGCGCGTGGTAAGGAGTTTATAATACAAAAATCCCGAATTTTCGCAAGCGGCCCTAAAATTGAATCAATTTTTTTCAATTAAATAATATTCTTGATCAGCATCAACAGACGAGTCGAAATAGACATGTCCGTCTATCCGCCTGTCTGTATTAACACCTAGATCTCAGGGACAACCGAATTTGAAATGAGTCAAGTTTGTTTAACATTTTTGCCAAGCACCCTCCCGCCCCCACAATAAAAAATGATGATAAATTAAATTAATTTTAAAGATATCGATCTATATTTGATACCCAACACCTATGATCTCTACAATTTTCATAATATTAATGAATATTGGAGCTATAGGAATATCATATATTTGGCCGTTCCAAAAATATTCCCCCTACTTTTAGGTTTTTCTTAAATGCAAAGCTTTTTTCTCATATTTGGGGTCTGCATGCGTTGTCTGCTTACATTATGTTAATAAGTTGATATTAATGTTAGTGCTCTGTTAATTAACATAAAGGCTATTAATCATTTCTTCCCCTGAGTAACGGGTATATCGAAGTCGGGTAGGGCCGACTTTATTTTTAAACAAACTAATATCGATAATATCTAGGCAGTGAATTAACTTTTGATTAAGCTGGTTTGGCACATGGGAGAAAAATGTTGTCGAGCAGCGTTGTTCGATCATAACACGACACTTTAATCCAAAAAGAGCGGATGCATAGAAAAAGATGCGCGAGAAAACTTCACAAAACTGCATTAAGAATATGTTTGGTTTGAATTATTCTTTATAAAGTGAGAATATTATGCTTATTGGTTTTTCAGTGTACATTTTTGACACCTCATGCGTGATTCGTAACTTGTGGCAATGCCAAAAATGCAAAAAAGTCTTCTGCGACGCAGCTAATTTTTGGCTCAATGGGTACGCCAACAAACAGAATAGTCGAATTTGATCTGAAGAGCAGCCGGAGGCAGTTCAAAAGCTGAGAATGCAACTTGATAAATTCACTGTTTGGTGCGGTTTGTGGGCCGGTGGCATCATTGGCGACGTTACAGTCAGTGAAGCAAACTACCCTGCGATGACTACTGACTTTCTTTTGCTCAAAATGGAAGAATTGAACTTGGTTGACATGTGGTTTCTACAAGACGGTGCCACACGCACGCGAAACCATGGAGCAATTGAGAGGCGAGTTTGGTTAGCAATAAGTATCACGTTTTGGCCGCCAAGATTATGTGAATTGACCCCCCACTAGACCATTTTTTGTGGAGCTACAAGAAGTCTCTCGTGCAGCCCTGGAAGACAACATTACAGCTGCCATATTGGTAAGATACCGGCCGAAATGCTGGAAAAAATATGCCAAAATTGGAGCTTACGGGGCTACATTTACTTGAAATAACCTTTGAAATGTAAATGGCAGGCATCCAACTAAATATAATAATATATCATTCACTAATAAAAGTTTTCTGTTTTTATACACTTGAAAAGTGTATTATAATTTTGCCCAGAAGTTTGCAACGCATAGAAGGAATCATCTCCGACCACATAAAGTATATATATTCTTGATCAGCATGACGAGCTGGGTCGATTAAGCTTTGTCCGTCCGTCTGTCTGTTTCTACGCGAACTAGTCCCTCAGTTTTGGAGATATCGAGCTGAAACTTTGCACAGAGTCTTCTTTTTACTGCACGCTGCTAATATGTCAAAACCGACCGGATCGGATGACTACTTCTTGTAGCTGCCATACAAATGTTCGATCGGAAAATGGATTTTAGTAAGAAAAACTGTTTTATTCTCAATATTACTGCTCTCAAACACGGTCATGGGTAATATGTAATGTTTTTAAGCTGATCTGCGAAGTTTGGTCGAAGTTGCTAACCGTTGTGACAAGCTATTTCAAGTGTATCAAAACTTCGGTACAGACGAAGTTAGCTTTGCCTTTCTCGTTTTTTTTTTAACTTTCAAAAAATATACTCGGCATACTCGATTCAAAAATCTTTACTGAGAATAAAAGCGTATGCATAGGTCTTCACTTAGTTAATAGGTTGGGAGTTGTTGTAATTGGAATTGCGAGCTCATGCGATTTCAGATCAATGCTTTCAACATCTTCAAGTTATTCATGGCGATGGGTGATTAAAGTTGAGGAAGGGCGACTGCCTCGAAGTGTCGTTGATTTTGCACAGTTTCTCACGTGGTAAACTAGACGCACGTTTCGCACGTTTGTTAAATCGCACAATTACACAATGCAACAGTCTCGTTTTTGGTCAACTTTGTTAAATCACACATTCAAAAAATGCTACGAGTTTGTTCTTAACTTGGCAGTCCCGTTTTGGCCACAGTTTTCTTTAGTGCTTCGAGACTTGTACACTTTCTCGCGTGCTCACCTCCAGCATTGTCAGCAGTCGTGCCATCACAACGCTCGAGCCGTATGCCAATCCCAGCCAGCAGAGTGTAATGGCAGGACCTCTGGCCCTGAAACTGAATGAGATGCCGAACCGAACTTTAACTTCGCGTATCACTGAGCTGCTCTGCGCGTGATTGGCTGAGGCATTGCAGTACGGTTCGCTTTTGTCTTGATCTGCACAATGGCAAATCGCAATGAGAGCCGCACCCTCTCCGCACCCGCGCCCGCGCCCGGTGTCTGCCGTGTCTTTGTTACTGCTTTTGCTACCTTTCCAGCACTCGCACCCGTTTTTGCACTCACTGTCCGCCTCGAAGCATCGCGAAATACTAAAGTGCCTGGCGCGGCCGACGACGACGACGTGGATATCGGATTCTAAACAGGCGAGCGCTGAATGCTAAGAGAGAGCTGCGCAGTGCTAAGAGAGGGCTGCTCCATCACTCTTAGATGCGAGTGCGAGTGCACATGCCACCCACCGCCGTCCGTTACAACCATCGAGGTCACGAGAATCAGCCCAGCGACGAAGCGGAGCGGTTGGCTGTGAAGTGGTTGTGGGCGTGCATTCAATTGTTCTATACATTGTTGCACGAATTACGGTTATTGTCTCGCTCTCTCCCTTCCTCTCGCTCGCTCGTGCTCTGTCTATCTATCCATTTATAAAGCTCTCTCTATCGCTCCTCCGAACGGCGCGGCATGGGCGGGGGGGCGCAGCACAAGCTCTTGGCCAAGTATATAAGCGTTGGAAAACAAAACCTTTCTGTTTCTGCCAGCTCGAAAATCGATACACAGACATTGTGCCTGACAATACGAGAATACGAAGCAGCAGCAGCGCCAGCAGAAGCTGAATCCGAAGCTCCTCCCCTTGGTGGTTAATGCACTGCTTGTCTCAGCCAATTGTCTCGTCAATTATTTGCCATTGTGCCCGCAAAGCGATTCGGTTGGCGGACGGGTGGCGAACCATAAGACTTGGCTTTGTATTTGTGACGTCGTCGGCGACGTCGTCTTTCCGCCTCAATGACCAAAAGCATGTAGGTACACATATGTACTCTAGTGGAGGCCGCACATATCGGAATGGGTAAACGCATGGGCGAAGAGATGTGCCCACCAACAACCAACATGTTGACACCCAGAAAAGGCAGCGCATAGCTCTACGTGAGAAGGGGTGATCCTTAGAAGGTTCTATGGCTTGTTTGATGCTTTTCCAACTATTCTTTGGGAATCGGTTTCCACCGATTTTCGAAGTACTTTCTCTAATTAGGAGATGAGTGAACGACGCAACGGCTTCGTTAATGTGGTAGGTCTTTAAGGTGCAATGACAGACTAAAAAAATTAAGGATCTGCGCACCTGAACAGGTAGGGCAGGTTGTCCGCATAGCCAGAGACATAAGCAGACTTCGCGGAAACAGAGAAAGAACTCAAATAAAAGAGATAAATAATTTTCATTCACTGAATTCGAATCAATTGTCCGTTTTCACCCAGCACATACCTGAAGTGCTGGAGAAATTTGGATAAACGTGTGTTTATCAAGGTTTGTTTACATCTGTAGGTCCTGTGGCCATATGAAGATTTGATTATGTTCATAAGATATCAATGTTGATATTGATTTGATTTTAATATGGAAAATATTGTGATTTTTTGATCAAATCGTTTGTTTTCCGCGTTTAAGCAATTAAAAAAAAGAGATTGAGGGAAACTCGCCTGGCCCTTTTGGGCTGTCAAACCAAGTTGTTTATTTATTTATTAAAATAGATACTTCTTTTACATTTGCATTTTGTAATCAATGTTAGTCTTCCGTCTGTGGCCCAGCGGTTAGTGTGCTGGGCGGGAGGTCGTGGGTTCGATCCCGCCTCTGAACTTCTTTAGAAACTAGCTTTTACACATACGGTCACCTTCACCCAGCTATTGGCGCCAGCTCTGAAGTAACTAGCCATGAAAAAGCAATTTCTTAAACTTTGCCGTTCGGATTCGGCGTTAAACTGTAGGTCCCTTTCTCTTGTGTGAAAAATTTGAAGCACACACGCCAAGAGATTGAGAGAAGCGTGGCTTGGCCCCGTTGGAGGAGCTGTATAGCCAATTGTACATTGTTGTAATTAACCTTTCAGCCATGCTTCATTTTCCACACCAATTTTTGGACCAAAATTGGACTCAAAATTACAAATTTTATGCAAAAGCGATAATGGGGCATTGCTGTTAAATAACTTTTGTGATATCCACCCTTCTGTTTCACCATATCTACGAAAGAAGTAGAAAATTTTACAATGATTTAAAAAAAAAAATTGAGTTAGTTCAATTTTTTCCAAAATCAGAATTTAATTGATTTTGTTTAATTCATTTACAAAAATAAG
>JAEIFU010002755.1:0-38431 GCA_018904235.1 Lordiphosa stackelbergi
AGATTTAGCAAAATTCACCACCCAAACAATTTTGACAAGCCAAACTAATTTTTGGAACTGTAAACCAAATTATTTTTCTGGATAGTTTATAAAATTAATAAAATATTTAATAGTTTAAATTATTTGTAATTTGCGTTTCAATAATTATTAGGAAAAACAATCAAAGTTTTCATGTTAATCTTAACCAACCACATCAGTGGCACGGTTTAGCGATTGTAGCTCCATCTGGTTGGCAGCCAGCGCATTAAGGGCTGGCAAGTTATTACTCATGTTTGGCACCATCATTATTATATTTAAATTTTTAATTTTATTTACGAAGAATATGAGCTAAATTTTACTATAAGGGGTAAAAAGGCATCATGAAAATTTATAATTAGAATATTTAGCGACTTGGAATTAATTTGGAATGCTTTTTATGTTAAAATAAATATTTTATATAAGAAATAACCTGTTTTTATTGGATAAATTCTGCCAGACCATTATTAAATGAAGGCTCAATATGGGAAGTAAAACAAAGTGCAAAAGATACTTGTTAATTTTAAAACACTGGACCGGAGACTTGCTCTTGAGTGTATTAATGGTACTTGGGACAACACATGAAGTGGTGAAACTTAGGAAGACTGGAATATGTCGGACCCTCTACCATACAGCGGTTGCCCAAATTCGATTTGCAGGAAAAGTTAAAGGACGCTTAAGTGGTTTTAATTACCTGGAAAAACAATTTATATTTTTAAAAATAAAAATTGGAAGTTACCCCTAATTATATTTTTTTTCGAATAATTAATTTTTTTTTTTTTTTAGTTTTTGGGTTTTTTAAAAATCAAAGAAAAAAATAAAAATTTGGCGGTTGGCAATCTTAATCATTTAATTTGTTCCAAGTAGATTTGTTTACATCAATTTTTTGAATATGATATCTCTCAAATGGCCGCCTCTGGCGTTGATGGCGTATTGTGCCCTTTTTGCAGCATTTTCCATCGATTTCGCCAACATTTCGGCCGGAATAGCGGCTATTTCTTCACGAATGTTGTCCTTGAGCTCTTCTACGGTCCTTGGCTTGTTAACGTAAACCTTTGACTTCAAATATCCCCACAAGAAGAAGTCAGGCGGCGTCAAATCGGGCGAACGCGGTGGCCAGTCCAAATCACCACTTTTCGACATCAAACGGCCCGGAAACAATTTCTTCAGAAAATCGATTGTTATGCGACTTGTGTGCGGTGGAGCGCCGTCTTGTTGAAACCAGAACTGCCTCATACGCTTTCGACGAATAATTGGCATCACAAAATTGGTCATCATGTCGCGATAACGCTCCTGGTTGATGGTAACAGCATGGCCATTTTCATTTTGGAAGAAAAACGGCCCAATGACCGTTTTCGCACTAACGCCGCACCAAACTGTGACTTTTTCGTCATGAAGAGGCACTTCTTGAATCTCCTCAGGATTTTCAGTGGCGTAAATACGGCAATTTTGCTTATTTACGGTCCCATTCAATGAGAAATGGGCTTCATCGGACATGATAATTTTGTTCCAAAATTGCTCGTCATCTTCGGCCATTTCGATGACTCTTTGGGCCCATTCCAATCGACGAGGCTTGTCCGCAGGCAACAATCTTTGCGTCAATTGAATTTTGTACGGGAACAAATGCAAATCAACGCGAATAATCCGTTGTAAAGTGGACCGAGCCATGCCCAACTGCTGAGAACGGCGTTTTTGGGATGTTCTTGGGGACCTCTCAACACTGGCTCGTACGGCAGCGATATTCTCGGCCGATCGCCTTGGTCGACTTTTTATTTGGCCTCTTCGGATTAGAAAGAGCCTCACCAGTCGAAAATTTTTCGTATAAACGCTTAATGGTGTTCTTAGAAGGCGCACTTTTCACATTTTTTAATTTTTTAAAAGCACGTTGAGTTTTCACAATTGACTTGTTCTGTTGAATGTAAATTTCAACTATTTCAGAGCGCTCGCGTGGCGTGTATTGTTCCATGGTAAAAATCTGCTTGGACTGACGCTTCAAACGCGGTATGTCATTAAGCGATCTGACATCTCTGTCAAAAAGTTATGGCGTTGCCAGATGGGTCCGTCGAATTGGACCTTAAATAATTTTTTTTTTTTTTTTTTTTTTTTTTTTTTTTTTTTTTTTTTTTTTTTTTTTTTTTTTTTTTTTTTTTTTTATTATTTTTATTCTCCCTTTTTTTTTTTTTTTTTTTTTTTTTTTTTTTTTTTTTTTTCCCGAAAATAGCTCCTAACAATATTGGCTCGGTTTCTGTTAAGTGAACGTCGTCAGTTCTTTCGGGAATGGGAACTTCTATCAGCCAATTATTGCGAAAATCTCAACATAGAAGAAAGCTCGAAGTGGGGATCATGGGACACAGATTTTCTGAAAAAGATGGAAGCTTTATATAGATCATCTTTTATGATCGAATCAGATAGAAGCTCTCAAAGGCTCATCAACAGAGATTTGAACTACGACCTAGGAGAACGGAATTATTTCAACGACGTGTTTTCAGTGGAGCAAATTCGCACAATTTTTATGGCCAGAGGAGAAATGCTCAAAGTAAGCACAGCTTGTGCCCTTTGCAATTGGAACGCGCAGGAAAACACTGTCCATTTTATTGGAAGCTGCCCAATTTTGAGAGAATACAGAATTTTACATTTTGGTAAAGCAAGACTATATCCGTACGAAGTTCTCCAGCTGCTAAATGGATCAAATTGGTTGATCCTATATAACTTTATAAGTCAGGCAACTAAATACGGGCAACAAATATTAAAAGGGGACTTTTAAAACAAAGTAACACTGCCAATTGAATCTCGCGCTATGCAGTTGAACGATCTGGTATCTGGGGAAGACCCAAAGAGCCAGGTCTATTAGGCTAAATAGCGAAGAATTTGGAAGGCAGTGATCGACTGACGTTTCTTACCATGTCGATTTTTTTGATCAAAAGGAGTCTTTAGATATAAATTTAGAATCTAAGCTATCATCTATGTACTGTCTATTTCATAAATTTAAATAAAGAAGCACACTACTACTACTACTACTACTACTTTATGTGGTAGGAGATGATTTCTTCTATGCGTTGCAATCTTCTGCGCAAAATTTAAATACACTCTTCAAGTGAATAACAAGTAAGAGCGTTGCAGTCGTGTGGCCCAACTCCGAATTACAATTAAGACACACAAATAAACACACGCATACACAGGCTCAGCGCTCCCTCGCCCTCCTCTTACTTTGGTGTTTTTGTTCGATTTATATACTAAGCCTCTAGGTTGTAAGTTTAAAATTGTGGCACTGACAGTTTTTTGCGGTTTAAGGGAGAAGGATGGAAATTTTTGCAAATCTGCAACAATCTTGATCTGCCTTCTGTGTACACCTATGTACATGCTAAAATGTGTCTCTATCTCTTTTAGTCTTTGAGATTGACACGTTCATAGAGACAGACGGACATGGCTAAATCGACTGGGCTGTTTATGCTGATCAAGAATATATACCTATACCTTATAGGGTCGGAAATGTTTCCTTCTCCATTTTACATACAATGATCCCCTTTGACCCGTTTTCAATGGGTACAGGGTATAAAAAGGAATTTTTAAGCATTTACAAACCGGGTTAACTGGGCACGGTCATGCACGAACAACTAAATTTGGCCCATCTCTAATCTGTTTTGTATGTTTACTTAATAATTTTGATTTTTCTCTTGTCATAATTAGCTCGGTGTGATCCTTGATAGGTTTACTGTTCCCCATTTTCGGTCAACTCATTGGCTGACCAAGCTTTCTATTGTTCAATGGACATTTTTCTCTCCCAGACAAATTAGTAATTTCCATTGAATTGACTATATTGTTGGTGTGTGAACCAATTGAATGATTGCATTCGGTAAACAATATAATGTTGATTGATTAACGGCAAATTTGTGATTCAAATTTTGCTATGCACGCATGCCTAATGAAGGCTTGCAAAAAATTAAAATACTTGAGCAGATTAATCTGGGTTGTGCAATACACGCAACGTGCCAATGCCTGATTATCAGAGATTTCCATTAGGTATCATTTGGGTAGCCATCCGCCAACAGCATCGGCATCAATTGAAACATTAGAGATATTGTTGGCCAAACATTTGGCGTTGACCCATTTGCCGAGTGCACGCGAGGCACAGCGACCCGGCTCTTCACGTCGATAGCGTCGACAAGTGTTTGGATTGTGGAAGCCACAGCCAGAGTCGCAGTCAAGTGTTGTTGCTGTTGCTGGCTGGGCATTCAAGTGGCGCTTAGGTGTTGTTGGTTGCTTTGCGGCCCGTTTTCTGTGTCAATTGTTGCCGTTCGAATTGGCCGCGGGCAGCGGTTGCCGGCCAAATGAGACAATTTAAATGCAAATAAATTGAAAGAATAAAAAACAACATCAAATTCAATTAACGGGTCATCGGCAACTCGAAGTCTAATTGAATCACGCTTTTGCTATTTTCATTCTAAAGCTTCATCATTAATTTTTTAGCGGATGTAAACCGCATTTTGGGCAAGTGCCTCGCTTTATGAATGAAGCGAATGATAATGACCGACCGCCTGACTGGCTGAATCACAGGCAGCGCATCTGCTATTAATAGACATGAGTATCCAGTTAGTTTGTTATCTAAAGTGCACACAACATTCTCCAATTGAATTGAATTGTGCATAACTTTATGTCCAGCCCTGTTAGCGGTTGCTTCCGTCAGGGCACAGTGGGCCAGAAATATCTAGCTGCTATTTGCACACCAGTTTAGATAGAATAGGGAACAGAAACCCATTTAAGATATATTCTGGGATCAGATCAGTCCAATAAAAAACTGATATGATGCACTTGAAATTACTTATCTTAAATGTACTAATTATACATACGGGCTTAAATCAATCTCAAACGGTAATGAAATTAAGGTAATCCCGGACATTCTTGAGCCGAGTAGAAAAAAATTGATTTGAATCCTTTTCTTTATTCTTTTTCCCCATATTACAAAGGCCAATCTTACTCCTTTTAAATAGCTAACAATCGTAAATTAAATTAAGAAATTCTTTGTAAAATTCTTTTATTTGAGCATTATTGAAAGATGGCAATTAGAGACGATTAAATATAAGTTTTAGACCGAATGAACGCGACGTTGGTCTAAATATTACGAAATTTGTTAATTTTTGATTTGACCTAAGATTATTATGAAAATTTGGTATACAAAATAGAACAAACGCCCCAAAAAAATTTTAAAAATTCTCATTTGAGTTTATATTATTAAAGATTAAGGACGGGTAAATATTTGGTTACGCATAAAACGGTCTTAAGACTATTAAGAAGCAAATGGCAATGAAAGACGCGCATATAAGAGGTGCAGATCAAAAACAACGAATTTTTAATTTGAGTATTAGTTAAGTGGTGTAGTTTAAACCAGAGTTCCCCAACGATAGCCCCAGGGGCACGAACTTACTTGCCAATTCTTACCGAATGCTTGCCGAAGTCAACCCATATTGTGTGTTAGAGAGAGACACAGTAACGATTTCGCGCTCTCTGCTTGGGGAACGCTGTATTAAACTGCCCAAAATATTGAAAAATTTGGAAATGGCACTGTAGACGGGTAAATAGGAGGTGGAGCTATTAAAAAAAATTGCGTAATTTGCAACTTTTCATATGACCTAGAATTATTATGAAGATTTGATAGACAGCAATAGTAGACAGGTAAGTATAGGAGGTGTACACCGAAATGGTTAGATCGAACGCGCGAAAAAGTAGCATAAATTTCGTATGAGCAAAAATTTTCAAAATTTTATAATTAGTTCTGATTATCATGAAGATTTAAGCGTTGGCAACTGAAGATGCTGATGGTTCTTCAATCTACTGATGGAACATACACTGCGCCAGTGCCCACATGCCAATAGAACGGGCGCCTTTATTCATAAAGATCTATCGCTACTCGCATATGCCGATGATATTGACATTATCGGCAAAAACGAATGGGCGGTAAGCAAAGCGTTTTCAGAGATTGAGAGGTGGTCTGATATAATGGGTTTAGCGGTAAATGAGGACAAGACAAAACACCTAGTATCCGAGGACAAAAAGTCCTTGCGTCTTGGACAATCTGTTACAATGGGAGAATACAACTTTGAAGTTGTAGAGGAATTTGTTTACCTCGAAAAAATTACGAACTGTATGAGCTCTGTCAAGCGCATAAAGCAACAGCAGCTGTGCTGGTTAGGACATGTCACCAGGATGGACGAAGAAGCTCCAGTAAAAAGAGCGTACAAATCGAATGCGGCTGACTATGGAGGAAGAGGCAAACAGGGGAGACCTCCACTAAGATGGGACGACCAGCTGCGGGCAGACATTGCCAAGCTTGGTGTGACCAACTGGCGCCAGCTCGCACGGAACTGAAGCGTCAAACGGTTGTGATGGCCAATAAAGAAGAAGAAGAAGAGAAGAACTGAAGACGGGTAAATAGGACGTGTCGTTCAATCGGTTTAAAAAATTGGAAATTTGCAAAAATTCGTACTTGAGTCTAGATTGACTAAAGACGGTGAATTGGGAGGTGTTGCTCAAACAAAATATGACAATTGTCAAGTAAGCTTCACTTCTTCGTTTTGTGCTTAAAATACTAAGAGGGACGAAGCAACGCACGCCGAGTACCTGCAAGTCTTTATTCATTCTCCGGAATAGCCTTGAGAGCTGCGGTGCATGCTGATTGGATCCCCTCTGTCGTCTCAAGATGCTTGCGTTTCATTGGCCTTTTCAGACGAGGAAACAAAAAATAACCGGGGGCCACATCTGGGCTGTAGGGTGGCTGCGGAAGCGTTGGGATGCCGGCCTTGGGCAGGTAGCTTTTCAAGTTCACTTTTCGGACCATCTTCGCACCCACCTTGCGCATGTTCAAATGCTCTGTCACAATGTCATGAACTACAGATTTAGGTAAATTTAACATCTGGGCAATCAAACGAATACTTAGTCGGCGGTCTGATTTCAAAACTTTGAGCACACGAGTCACATTGTCAGTGTTTGTCGAAGTCGAAGGTCTTCCAGCACGGACTTCATCGGCGACCTCTTCCCGGCCCTCCAAAAAGGCTTGGTGCCACCGAACCACACCACTTCTTCCTAAAGCAACATTTCGGTCAGCCTGCTTGATCATATCGAACGTCTCTGGCATTTCAGCCGCCATCTGGAAAATTGTACAACAAATATCTTTCAAGGGTTGCAAAGTACAACCTTCTAATTGGTGCTAAAATATAACATAAAACCGCAGTAAAACAAGGAATACGAACTTCATTTGATCTGTAAAATTACTCATTTCTAATGAAGAAGAAATTTTATTTGCGAAACACCCAACTCTGTTTGATGAGATGGACCATTATCTTGGACACAAACCTTTTAACTAGATTTTCAAATAGGAAATGAAATCTCTCAAAGCTCTGTGACACCGACGGGTTTTCGAGCGTTGTATATCAACAAGAACAGACTTTCATGGCTGTGTATCAGAGAAAATACCTACTTACATTTAATCAATTAACAAAACTCAGCGTTGAATAAAATTAGCTTCATTCCTCCAAAGACAGCGGTTGAATGTGTGTGTCTGTTGATCGAACATTTTTGGAATTCAGCAAACAAAACTCAGCGTTGAATTAAATCAACGTCTTACCAGCGAACGCATCATGCGGTTAAGCGAGAGACGGATAGACACCAACACAAGCAGATTATTTTGCTCTCTCCATTTGGCTTTCCCTGCTTAAAATGCCAGGCAAGCTGTCTGTATCTCTCTTGTTTCCATCTCTGTCAGCAGTACCACCTCAGCCCATGAGTTTATTTCATGGTTCCCCAAGGAGAGAGCACAGAAAATGTAAAATTCTTTATAGAAAAGTTGCTGGACAATATACTACATACTGCGGAAGGAAATTCCGTAGCGCAACAACGCATTGCTTTCATCCCCGGAGCTTTGGCTCTTTAAAGTTAATTCCAAACGCGTCCCAACCCCGGGGCGCCGGTTCGTTAATACGGTTTCTATCCACTAAGCCAACAAAAGTGCTCAGCAGAAGCGCAGTCGACTCAATGACTGTATAAGATTGTCACTGCCTTGATTCGCCAACGATACCGCCGTGCAAAATGAACTTTGTGTCAGTGGCCAAAATGTGAATGTGTTTTTTGCCGGATCCTGAGCTATACAATCGTGATTGAGCCGAACAAAACAAACACCCGAATTGATTGAAATGAAAACGAACATGATTATAATCAGAGCACCAACAAGTATTTATTAGGTTTGTTGCTAAATCAGCAACATTATGTTTCATAATGAAGAAACTTCAACTCGATGGGAGAAAAATAGTTCTTGAAGTGAGAACATTGTACCACAAATGAGAAAAGCCGTTTTGAACCAAACCGGAATTAAGATTTACTGTGAACCTAATTTTGAAAAATGGCTGAACCTAAAATTCGAGAAGGGGTTGGTTTATTAGAAATTCTCGCGTCAGAAGATGACAGTGTAGAGTCTTGTCTCGGCTAAATCAAATTTGAAACTTTTGTCTTTCAATTTCTCAGTCTAGGCCCAAGGTGCCATGTGGCAACCAGTGTGGCAACATTTTCATATCTATTTTTAGCTGTTGCATTTGTTGAAAATGGACTCCAGGACTCTTTCTGGGCTGGTTCTGTACGCATGTGTGTATGTGTGTGTATATATGTACATTACATCATATTTGAACTGATGCAATTCGCGAAACTTGTCTTACCGGCTCAGTTACAATTCCACAATTCGATATGCGAGCGCCACAATTTAAATTCTCAGTGTCAATGTCGTCGTCGTGTCCACTTCCTAGGCAGGCTGAGGCCTGACGACGACCCTGCTTAACAGCACTTGAGAGTTGGAAATTTTGCGTGTTTGTAATTTAAGCGGCTGCTCGGGCCCGGCAATGTCATTTAGTTGTTGATAAGATGTACCGTGGTTGTTGTTGTTGTTGTTGCTGCACATAAATTAGAAACATCTCTCTGCCCCGTGTGGCATATATCTGATAACCGAGAAGCTGTGCTGCGAGTGGAGAGCCGCTGACAGCAACAAGCTGCAAATTTGTTGCCACAACCAATTTGATATATAGACTTTATTTCCTGTTTATGCTGATGAGCCTTGCTTTATGGATAATAAAACCTCTTGGTAGAGGGCACACAATGTACATACGTACATACGCGTATCAATCGAATGCGCTGGGAAACGCAATTGTGGGAAGTTGCCGCATAGAATTTTATGCATATGACTCAAATGACCCAAATTGCAGCGCAAACAGCTGCAGCAAATGTCCAATCTGGGAGAAACCACATATACCCTTTCTGGCGGGTAAGATGATTTGGAAATCTAATCTGCTCTTTGCTTAAGCCGGGTTAAAAAGTTATCGTAAAGCTTTCTCCATCCCTTGTCGTGTAGGACCAAGTCAATTTGATTCTGAAATTTAGTCATATTCTCGAATATTATAAAATATCAATAAGTTTTTTCCAATTTAGATAAATGATAAAGTGTTTGAAGTGTGAAAAGCAAGAAAGTCTGCTGATGAGTAAATTGGGGACAATTCCGAAACAGACTGTCCTGACATATCATTGCTATTACAATAAATTGACCATTGACCTTGAGCCAGCGCTTTAAAAAGCACAAATAAAAACCTTGACTAAACTCAACGACCTTCTGAACTCAAACCCAAAAAAGTTTTGCTGTTTCGAACCCCGGACTGAACACCTCCCGATTATAGGGGGTTTGCAGAAATGATTAGAATTATTATTTGATCGAAATTTGTTCAAAGTTTAGTGAAAGAAATTTTTTAAAACTATTCGTAGGACCCTTGGGAATTTGAAAATGAGATTGTTTCATCTTATTTTTATCTAACATTGTTGATTTTGATGTTTAGAATTAAATTAAGAATATATTCTTGGGCTAAGATTCACTCGTCTTTGTTGAATTTTGATGCGGTTTCGTCTCGGTTTCAAGACTCTGCTCAGTTTAGCTTTATTATTTTTAATCAGAGGTACGGAATAACTCACAACACTTATTTTCAAAGTGGTTCTCACTGAAAGAAACACAAAAATCATAAGCAATTTCGGTTTCTCACCACTTGTGTTTTCTATTAAAGGCCTGATTCCAGATGACATAAAAATTTATTTCGGCACAATACTTCATTCAAATAAGACTGCTTTGCCATAGCATTCAGATTTCAAAACTGTTCAAAAGTGTTTCTATTCATGTGAACTTCGACATAAAAATTGATTTCGTGCGTTCTGAAAATCGGCCTTAACCGAAAATTGTTGGGAAAAAAATTGATCTGTTTTTCAAAACCACTTTGAAAAGCAAAATATGTGACTAAGAGGTCCGGAATAACTCTCAATACATACTTTCACTGAGAGAAACACAAAAATCATAAACAATTTCGGTTTCTCACTGAGTTTAATTTTTATTTTTGTTTTCTGTTAACCGAAAATTGTTGAGAGAAAAATTTAACTGTTTTTCAATAACACTTTGAAATAGTATATGTTCAAGATTTTAAGGTCATGCTCCCACCCCTTCTGATACTTTTCAGTAAATTAGCGTATATAAAAACAAAGATAAAAACGAGTAACGTTATTTTTTCATTATAAGTAGGCGTGTATTATTTATAAACTATTCAAAGTAAATTTTTATTTCCAAAATGTAGTCCTATTTTAAACAATGACGCATGAAATGAACTAACACTTCGTTTGTAAAAATATGTATAGGACCCGTCGCGCTCCTTGAAATTAAATAAATTTTTTGATTTTCACAATTATTAATTATACAACAAATATTAGCTTTGGGAATGCTGACACCCCTTTTTCCATTTCCGGTTGACCGCTAGTCAGTGTTTTTGATAACAGTGATAAGTTAACGGAAAGATAAGTGAATTCTATTAATTATGAAATGATAATTTACATTGTAGATGTGATTAGGAACAATGTTTTATACCAGCCGTGGGCACGAAATTTAAGTTTGGGAGCAGTCCTACAACAAAAACAGTAAAAAAAACAACCTTAGCGAGTCGGAAAACGAGACACACACTGCATATGTTTTGATTTGCAAACATCTGCTTCAGTGCCTAGCAGGTCTCGATCGCGCACACTGCACCTGCTGCGCCCAGCTGGCGCCGTGCGTCAATATGCATGAACTTTGTTGTTTCAACTTACTATTATATAAGGCAATTACACTTGTTGCGACGAATGCTTGCGCGTGTCTGCGCCTCAAAGCGAAACAATTTTCTTAAGCTGTTTCCAAAAAAATAGCTCTTACATCAGTGAAAGCATGGTCATCTATGGAATATATCGCGGTCTAGTATTGTCGTAATCATATTTTTGTAGTTATGTGATGTCATTTGTGGTGTTGAAAAGCATTTTTTAAGTGTTTTGTGGTTTTATTCCCATGGTACAAGAAGTTCTCTTATCTATGAATTGAGCTTATGTATTGATCCTTGCATGATTTTCCACTTGGTTGAGAGTAAAGTTTATTTGGCATTATTACTATATTTGGTTCACTTTGGTATTCTTCAGCGATTAAGAGATTTGTCATACGCAGAAAGTGGTTTGAAACAATCTTTATGATTTTGTCTATATTCTTTACCATTGGTCATCCATGGTATTTATCGCGGTAGAGTATTGTCATTAGCACTGCTATGTAGTTATGTGATATATTAAGGTGTGATATATAAAACTCGCATTTCTGCGTGAATTCGCATTTCTTCGGGGTGTGAGTGCCATTTTTTAATGACACTTGTATTACCATGGAGATCCTGTAGCTATGATCTGCGATTACGCATTGATCCTTATATTTATGATTTTCCAGCCCTTTCCACCCACAAAATCAAACTTTCTTTACAAATTTCTTGTAACGACCTCTGGCGAGCACTGAGCTATAACCGCGGCAAGAAACTACTATTCAGAATTAAAGTTTTCGGTGTTTAATTTTATGCCCTTATCGCTGTAAATGAAATTTAGTGTTGAAAATGTCCGTTCCACAGACTTTGACTAAAAAGACACTTATATTTTTCTCACAATAATAAGTGTTATTGAAAAACACATAACAGAAAAAAATCGAAAATATGTGTTTCTCAGTGAGAAAAATAAATCACTTTCACTGAGCGAAACACTTATACTCAAAAAATAAATCACTCTATCTGTTTAGAGAGATATTTCAAAGTGTCTAAAAATAACAGGGTTATTTTTCAACACTTTCATTTTGAGTGAGATATTCCGGACCTCTGGTTCAAAGTGTTTTTTATAAACAGATATGGTATGACTGAAAAACGAAAGTAAATAAAGATAAGTGGAATCTATTAGCTATGTAATGATCCTTTACGACGGGCACGAAATTTAACTTTGGTAGCAGTCCAACAACAATTACAGAAAAAACCCACCTTATCAGCTAGGATCGAGTCGACAAGCGGGACACACACTGCATATGATTGCTTTTAGAGGGCATTTGCTGTTGCGCCCAGATGTCGCCGTGCGTCGATACGCATGAATTTTGTTGTTGTAACTTATCGGGGGTGACACATTACTTCATACATATGTAAAGAGAAGAATATATCGAAGGTTGCTAGATCAGATGGTGAATTTGAGCGATTTAGAATCAACTACTCAAATCTACTTGGCTTTGTATAGTCGGGTTCTTCTTCTTCTGCAGTTTTAATTTAAAATACAAGAGTTTATACGAAAATCGCTAGTGATTTCTGTGTCATCCCCGTATATTTATGTGAGGCAAGGGCACTTCTTGCGACCCTGCGTGTGGTCATTGGTGGTCTTGAAAAGCAGTTTCAAAATTATTTAACGGTTTAATTTGCATGAAGGTCCCTTATCTGTGAATTGAGCTTATGCATTGATCCTTGCATTAGTTTGTATATGGTTAAGAATAGAGTTTGTTTGGCATTATTACTATTTATAATCCTGTTGCGTATTTTTCAGCGATTTAATTATTTGTCAGTCGCGGAAAGTTTATGATTTTGATACATTTGTTGACAACCGCTTTAGATACATTTATGAATTTATTAAAATATTCTTGTTACACCAAAAACCTTAAAGAACCGCTCCACGATTTTCTTGCCGTGTTGGAAGCAATTTGTAATTAGAATGTGGTAAGAAACCTGAAAAGAGTGCACCTTGCTGAGAACTTTTGGTGGTACGCAGAGAGCATCATATCTTCGGTGTGTTAACACTATTCTATTCCATCTTGTTGTATTTAAATTTGGCAAACAACACCAACAACAACAGCGAGGGGCAGAGCCAACCTGTTTGCTGTTAAGTTTAGCACATCGAGCCCAAACAGAGAAAGAGAGTTGCAGTCACAGTCCAAGGAGAAGCAACCGCCCCAACTCGCGTAGCCTTTGGGTTAGTCTCAATAAAAAAGCAGTAAATTCTTAGAACAAATGATTAATAAAAACGCACAAGAACACATGTACAGTGTTGTTTATTGTTGTTGCTGTTGTTGCTGCTGCTGTAGCAGGCTGCACCCACTTGAAAAGCCGTGAAAAGAAACGCATAAAAGTTTTGGAATTTCAAAAGCGGCAACATGTTGAACTTCCACTTGTTGCACTTGCTGTTGCTGCTGCTGCAGTTGCTGCTGGGACTCTCCCAGTGAGAGTTGATTTGTTTGTCACAGCCGCCTGTTTGTTAGAGAAATCGATTAGAACTAACAACAACAATGCCACATGATTGTTGCCGGCAGCAGCTGCTGCAGTGGCAAGTGCAGATTTTGCCAACTCATCAGCAACAACAACAACAGGAACGACGCGCAGGAACTTTGATGAGCTGCGTGCCCAGCACTGCGTAAAGGTGTCAATTTTAGCACACAAACGCCATTTCGGAGGACAGCTTTCTAGGCAGGCATGCACTCCTTCCTCCCCACTCCACCTTGGCCACTAATTAGCAGCCGAGGCTACAAAATATTCTTTTCCTCCTCGTGCAGTTTTGTGTGTGTTTGCACATCAATCAAGTGAAATCAAATGGCAAATTTTGGCATTGATTGAAAGCTTTTTAAGCCAGGAAGAGACAAAGCGCAGAAGACAGCGTCAGCAAATTTAATTGCACATGCTCTTCACTCGAGTAGGAGGTGGAGCAGCTCCAGCCACTATCTGCCTTCGTCTACTACTATTTTAATTTGGATGTTATGCAAATTGCACGGCAAACGGGCTGTAATAAACATTATGCCAAATTAATTGTCGTGGCAAACAAGTTTGTTTTGTCCAAAAAATGTTTAAATCATTTTAATTGCGCACCAACAAAGGAATTTCCGCACAGAGGCGTGGCCGAACGATAAACCAAAATCTTCAGCTACCTTTCACTGATTGACTTTCAACGTAGATTAGAATAAGAATGAATACCGCGACTAACGAACGAAAGTGAAGTGAAAGTAATTTGCATATGCGGACAATAATAAAACGAAATGACTTTGATGTCACCGGTTCTTCGGTGGATATTTGTCCAAAAACGAAAAGAGAGCGTAAGTTGTAATCGGGTCCTGATCGACTTTGAAATACCCGTTAATTAACAGAGCATTAACAGTATAAGCGCATGCAGACAGTAAAGGGTGAGACACTGTGTTCCTTTCTGTTTTCATATTTATCCTTTGTGGTCTTATTTTTGTCTTTATCGAATCGATACGGAAAGCAGCCAATATCCCTTGACAAAAAGCAGCCTCCGAAAGAACGTTCGTATTCTTTTCAGCACAAGTTTCCTCAAAACACTGCGCATGCGCATGTGTGTACGGCGTACCGAGTAATGAGGAGTAAGCATCGAGTACTAAGTCTTGAGTACTGAGTATCGGGTAATGATAACACAAGGCTACGAGAAGAGACTTTTTCTAGTATACTGGAGGGTGGATTTTAGTATGCTCAACACGAATCTGTTTTTAGAAGTGGTCCATCACGTCCAGATTTTTAGTAATTTGGGCTTAAAGTTGCAAAAATTGCCTATTTTGACCAGGCCTGCCAACCGGGTCGTAGTTCAACCTCACTGAAGTCGGAGACTCCGGAATTTTTAGGAAGTCCAAACCGAACCTGAACCGGAACAGAACAATTTTTTTATTCTTCAAAAGGATCTATTTTTTTAATATTCAAAAGGATCTATTAAATACACATAAGCTCTAAGAATGAAAATATAATTAAAAATTCTTTACCTTGTTTATCTTCTGACTTTTGGAAAAACAATCATTGTAAAGAACTTAAAAATGCCGCATTTGTTGTATTCGCAGTTGCTACAATACAAGTAAATGTTTTGCGCACTTTTTCGACTCATATATTTGTTTTATCCAGTAATAATGAAAGATTGCTGGAAGACACACCATTGATTAACTTATACCAAGTATTTTAAATGAGGGAATCGAATTTCTTCCACTAATATAGAAGGTTCGCCCTTCAAAGACTTTTGTCAATTTGGCTGTTGTTGTCAGTTTTTGCACTAGTGCTGCCTTTGGAATTCCCAAACAATCATAGCAAAAGCAGTAGATAGTCAAAGTCAGCTGATGATAGAACCAAGAGGTTCTTAAGATAGCTGGACAGTCGACCATCTTCCTGTGTGGTGTGCGTGCGTCTTGTTGCAAGAGATATGAACAAGACATAAATATATAGTCAGAAATTAGTCAGCTGTTTGCTCTCGCTTATGCTCTCTGAGTACATTTGGAAATATGCCCGACTCGTTTTAACTAATGTGATTTCCTTAATTTTCTTAATGCGGACTATCGCTAACAACTACTCACAATTGAGAGGCAGTGTACATTTTATCTCTAATTCTCATTGCTCCATGATTTATTGACCTGGAGCCTGCTAAAACGTCAGATGATAGAATCCCGAATATGATATTATCAAGCCTTCTACACTTCTATACATGATTAAAATGTTTAAAGGCCGAATTTTCATTTTCTACATAGAGCCATATATCACATTAACCTACAAATAGCAGAGTAAATTGTGAGCTTATCTGACACATAGCTGCTATCTGCTCTAAGTTTGTTTCAATTTACGTAAGTCTTTTCTCAATTAGCGAAGAACAAAATTATTGCTCAACCCCGGTTCAAACCAGAACCTAGGTTCAGCGACCTTCTGAACCCGCTCCGTGAACCCGATCCCCGGAGTGACCTCCTCCCGATTTTTAGAAGGTTTGCAGCCCTGATTTTGACCCTTTTTTAGACACGTTTTGTGGACAACCTTGCCTTGGATCTCATTGATACTATAGTAAAGTACTACCTCTTAACCGTAAAATGAACTATTCCAAACAACGATTAAATTAATTTAGATATACCGCTTTTAGTACTTGTGTAAGAATTTACAAAAGAACATTTACGGGGGTGTCCCGGAAATCTCTCTCTATTTTGGCCTCGGCTGGTTTGCACAGAACTTCGAGAGATTTAATTTTCTTATTTGAAAATCTAGTTGTAAGATTTGTGTCCAAGCTTATGGTCCATCTGTACCAAATCTCTAAACGGGGTTGCCCTTTCTAGCAAAAAAAAGAAAATTCATTTTCTAGTTATGAGTTAATTTAAAGATTAAATAAAATTTTTTGATTGTGCTATAAGTTTTATGATGCATTTTTAAATTTTTTAAATAAATTTTAAAAATAATATACAAATTTTTTTAATATTTTTTGCGCCAATCATAAAATATTTCTTAGAAACTCTTAGCCCTTGTTGGTACCCATGTTGGTACACAGATGGCAGCACCATAGTTATAAGGCGCTTTTGTTGGTTGTTTGAAATTGTTACGCAGTTTTTGGCCGGTTTTTAATGAAACGCCAATTTTAATATTAAAACAAATAAAATATTTCATTTATTTGATGCAACCTTTCCAGAACAATACAGTTGTTTACATTTCCAAAACTAATTTTGCTTATCAAAAATGTTTGGGTGGTAACAAACACAAGAGATTTGAAACAGATTTCTGTGACACCGAGAATTGGTTTTGGGTTGGAGTGTGGAGGGAAGAGATTTCCCTGACACCTCCGATATTGTTGGTGCCTCAAAGCATGCAATGTGTTTTGTTAAAAAAACTTCTTCTCTACGAATTTTAGTAGACAATTTCATAATTATCTTTGCCAAGGCAGTATATTTTGCAACTTTTACTGAATATTGAGTTCGGAGTACAGAGTACACTACACCTAACCTTTTTCTGTGAAGGATTCCTCAGATTTTGTGTCTTTTTAGCAAGTAACTCACTAGCTTTTTGGGTGGTGGGCTGACATTGTAAGGTAACTGTCAGCCTGCTTGTTAATGACATCTCAAACCATACGGACAACAAGGTCCTTTTCGATGTCTCTTGTTACCATCTCCAGGAACCATTCGGCTCCGGTTATACTTCTTAAGATTTTAACCTTGACCGCTCTATGATTGCGATCCACCCTATGCGCCATTTTCCATCACTCTGGAAGATAGCCAGAATCATCCTCATCCGCTCGGCTTTACCATAAGGAACAGAACTTTTGCCATATTTTTGGAATCAAAAATTTAAAATTTATTTGAATAAATGGGGCGGCGAATTGCATATCTTTGGTGTTTTTGCTCGGATCTTATTATGGTATACAGAATAGAAAGTTATGGGCCTAACTTAATATATTTTAAGTCACTAGGTTCAAACTTAAAAACTTTGGCTCTTACAGTTTTCCTCTGTTAAAAGGAGAAGGAGGAAGAATTTTCCATATCTGAAGTATACTTGATCTGAATACGGTATACACCAACATACATGTGGCTCTATCTATTATAGTCTCTGAGATCGACGCGTTCATACAGACAGATAGACGGACCGACGGAATGACGGACATGGCTAAATAGACTCGGCTGTTGATGCTGATCAAGAATAAATATACTTTATAGAGTCGGAGATGCTTCCTTCTGGCTGTTACATACATTTGCACAACTTCGTGTTTCCATTCTACAAATTTTTTAATGGGTACAGGGTATAAAAATAAGTAATAATAAATTGAAACTATTATTTTATGTTCAACCTAACCGATGTTTGAAACTTAAGCTTCCAGGAACCGAATCTTAAACTTTACAACCGTTTCCAAAACTTTAGAGGTTTGCACGTTACGTTAACATTAATGTTATTCCTCTGTTAATAAACGTAAGGGAAAGCTCTTAAACATTTCTTTTCCTGAGTAACGGGCATATTGATATATTGAAGGTACCGCTCAGAACTGAATCAAAGCTGAATCAGCCCTGCTTTGGAGGGTCTGGTACTGAAAATAAGGGCTGCCATTACATGCTTTTTAGTCAGAAAGTCATAAGACAATTCCTACTACTTCATGACCCTCTTTGTTTGTTCGTACTGAACTCATGGGTAAGTTTCAGGGGAAGTACTGAAATCAATCATGAATTGGAGCAATTCCCATTTCTCAGGTTTGAATTCAGCACTGATAGTTTCAGTACTGCAATGACTCTGCATGCCAATTAAAGCAGAAATACAAGTCGCTAAGCGACTAAGAGCTGATAAATAGAGTTAAATCACAGCCGGAAAATACAAATTTAAATGGTACTAAGTCGTTGTTGTATTTTCCCTTCAATATTTTCTTGCTTAAAGCGATTTTTTTTGCTTGCGAAAGTTTGGTGCCCTAAAAATTCAGAAATGCTTAGCATACCCATTCTACTCTATAATTAACGGGTACGAAAACCTATAAAGATCATTTTTAAATGCCCAACAATTTGGCAACAAGTGGAAATGTTTAATGCAGCGAAAGTGAAATGGCGAAATGCAGTAGCAAAAATTAAACAAATTAAAAAAAAAACAGCAAATGAAAATTCATTTTATTCTAAAATAAAAATTTCTGACAGTTTACAAGACGGCGAAACAGAAAGTAAATCGTAAATCAGAGAAAGTTTTCGCTCAACTTTTGTTTGTTGGTTTTTGTGGGCTTATTTGGCTATGCCGTAACCTTAGACGGAATCCCAGAGTGTGGGCCCATTAATCATTTATCAGAACATCAAAACTTGTTAATGAAGCCCAAGCGCACACACACACACACACATGCATACTCTTTGGTAGATAGAAGACTGAAGACACTAAGCCCTAACTTAAAACATTGCGTGAGAAGCTCTTGGGGGGGTGCATTGAACTCTGCACGGAGACAAAACACAAGCAAAACCCCCAAAAGTTAGTGGACAAAGAATCCGAAAACCTTGAACCCGTGTCGACTGCCAACTGCCTGTTAAATATACATACCAAGTGGTTCGTCTGGCCCTCACTTTATTACCGTTTTGGAGCTCTAAAAACTGAATGAAAGTGCGCCATTTCGGCTGATCATTTGTTTTTACTTTCTAAATTGGCATTTGCTACACATGCGCTAAAATACTCGCAGTTGCCGTAGATGCTGAACTGGCTTGAACTTTTGCCCGTCCAGATGCGATCAATGAGGTGAATCACACTTTCTCCCTGGGCAGCAGCATAACTTTGCCTGCGCTTGCATAAATTATGTCGCGCTCAGAACAGAACCGAACCGAACCGAGCCCAGAGAATGTTGGCATCTGCATTGGCGTCGATAATCAAGATAAATGTCGACCAGAGCGTTGCGGATTGCGTTGCAAAAAGCAGCCAGAATCCCGGCCGCAATTGACCTGACTGATGACTAATGGTTCAGTTCTTGGGCTTAAGTAAACCTTAGTCAGCGGGTTTTTTTTGTTAAGTACTTTCATCTGGGGAGAACAGACTACTGCGGGGTTTTTGTTAGCGTCATGTTGATGATGATCACTGATGAAGTGAAAGAGAGATCTGTTCTGAATTTATGCTAATCTTGATTCTCATTTCCAATAATTTCACTTTATTTGAGAATTATTATAAATAAGTATCAAAATTAAAAATCTCACAGGATTAAAATACATGGAAATGGCAAATACATATTATAGAAACTGCAACAAGGGTTTGAAGTGTTCATTGAGTTATGAAACAATGGTCAAAGAAATTTAATAATCAAAACATTGCTCTTGGCCCTCCAATCCTTCACTACGGAACATGTGTGTGGTTTTGTTGATGGGTTGAGAACCTGCTTAGATAGTTCCAGAAAAAGCTAGACTTGCACTTTTCCTGTTTGCTGAAGGTTTTCTGCATGCCCGAAAATAGATTGCCCAAAATATTGGCTCGGTTTCTGCTAAGTGAACGTTATCAGATCTTCTTTTGGGAATGGGAACTTCGGACCGGTTCCTGAAACCCTTGTTTTGGCTCGTACCTCGGTTTGCTTGAACATAGATTTCTTGATTTATTAATCAAATTTCGCCGTTTCCATTGACAAATCGTCATTATTTTGCGTCTACTTTATAAATTCAGATCAACAAAATAATTGCTGATGACACTTTCTGCTTCCAGATAGTGGCAAGTACTTTTTTGAAAATTGGCAAATTCCCTCGAGAGGAAGCCCATCATTGTTAAGAAATGAAAAGAAAAGAAGGGCATAATGAAAAGGCAAATCATATGGGGGAAATTATATCATTTTCGTGGAAATAGGCTTTATGATATAATTTTAACTATCAAATTCATCAGCTGACATTAAAAACTTATGAGAACATCGGGAAAACACACATGCTCATTTGGCGTTGCGTGTGTGTTGTAGCAAAAGAGTGCAGTATGAGCTATGTTGTCGTAGTGATGACGTCGCTGCCGCAGCGACGTTGTTTAAGTTAATAAGCGTTATATAAATATTATTATATTATATAATATTATATAATTATTTCCGCAAGCTTGTCTTTACAAGCGCGTAGTTCTAGTTGTATTCGTCGCATCGGTTCACGCTAGAGCTTTTTGGAAAGCTCTTTTCACGCGCTAACACGTGTTTGATTTATTGTTGTTTGTTTTTAGTCGTTCGTGAGTTATAGCGTCGCAAACATGGAGCAAAATAAAGAGAAAATACGGCATATTTTACAGTACTACTACGATAAAGGCAAAAATGCATCTCATGCTGCCAATAAAATTTGTGCAGTTTATGGATCCGATACAGTTTCCATTTCCACCGCACAACGATGGTTTCAACGTTTTCGTTCTGGTGCAGAGGTGATCGAAGATGCGCCACGGTCCGGAAGGCCTGTCGTCGAAAATTGCGATAAAATCGCTGAATTGATCGAAAGAGACCGGCATAGTAGCAGCCGTAGCATCGGCCAAGAGCTGGGCATGAGTCATCAAACCGTTATAAACCATTTGAAGAAGCTTGGATTCAAAAAGAAGCTCGATGTATGGGTGCCACACGACTTGACGCAAAAAACATTTTTGCCCGTATGGATGCATGCGAATCGCTTCTGAATCGCAACAAAATCGACCCGTTTTTGAAGCGGATGGTGACTGGCGATGAAAAGTGGGTCACTTACGACAACGTGAAGCGCAAACGGTCGTGGTCGAAAAGCGGTGAAGCTGCCCAGACGGTGGCCAAGCCTGGATTGACGGCCAGGAAGGTTCTTCTGTGTGTTTGATGGGATTGGCAGGGAATCATCCACTATGAGCTGCTCCCCTATGGCCAAACGCTCAATTCGGACCTGTACTGCCAACAACTGGACCGCTTGAATGCAGCACTCATGCAGAAGAGGCCATCTTTGATCAACAGAGGCCGAATTGTCTTCCATCAGGACAACGCCAGGCCATACACATCTTTGGTGACGCGCCAGAAGCTCCGGGAGCTCGGATGGGAGGTTCTTTTGCATCCACCGAATCTGATATTTGATTATTGCTTTCTGTTGCTTTCATAAGCTTCTATTCTTCGCAATAAAAAAGTCATCCAAACTTACTTCAAAACGCAATCGTTTATACTAAAATCTATAGATATTATTTTTTTTCCCTGTGTGTTTCGTTGGAAAAACTACTTAATTTGGTGAACCGAACCTAATTTTTCGATAAAGTGGTCCGATTCGAGTTCAGGTTCGAGGAGTAAAACTATATTTGAGGTTCGGTTCATTGTCCCAACATAGCGTGTACCCTTTGCATTGGAACAAGCAGGAAAATATTATCCATTTTATAATCTGAAATGTTAATTTTATAGAGAGAATATATAATGGAGAAATATAATAAAAGCACGAAAAGCGCCATTTGGACAGGGGAAGAAATTTCAAATACATTTGAAACTCATACTGGTGTCAAGCAAGGTTCTTTACTTTCCACCTTGCTATTTGCTTTATACCTTAACGATATGGACGAATATTCAGATGGTGGCGTTTTTATAGAAGATACGAATATAAGACTCCTCCTTTATGCCGATGACATTGTGATACTGGCCGACGATATAAACACATTGCAGCATAATAAATAAGTTGAAATTATATTGCGATAAGTGGGCAATGGAAGTCAAACTGACAAAGTCAGAAATAATGATATTTAGGAAAGGAGGAAGGGTTATATATCTGAGGCAATAAGAACAGTGGCAGAGTATACATAAGTATCTTGGCGTAACTTTAACCCCATCTATGTCGTTTGGAACTCTCATTAGACAAAGGACATCAGAGGCCAAAGGGGCATTGAATTCAACTTGGAAAACATTTATGAATAAGCCTGATATTTCGTTGAGTAGCAAGTGGAACCTATTCCAGGCAACAGCTAGAGGTATACAATCGTGTACAGCATAAGTTTGTGGATTTGGCTGGTCGGGCGAAACAAATTTACTTCAGCGGTATTTTATAAAAAGAATCCTCAAGATAGCAGAAACTACTCCTAATTATGCACTTTGTCTAGAAACGGGAGCGGAAGAAGGATAAATTTGCACCTTAAATACATTCACAGGGTAATGTTTGAATACGACGCTTGCCGACTACAGGTATTAACCAAACACATAATACGCAAGCAAGTTTTTTGGTTTGACAAAGTAAAAAACCTATTGCAAAGCTGCGAACAATCTCAAAAAATAATAAATATGACGCGTATTACAAAAGAAGTTTGGTGCAAAATAAGTATTAAACCTCTTATGGCGCTGAACAAAAAAGACCACATATCCCACATCCAGAGTGCCACATCAAACGAGTCTCGTTTTTATAAGTATCTTGACTACAGGAGAGGCAGAACATATTGTAACGATTCATACAGAAGAACGACTATTAGTTGGATATTTAAAGCACGCACTGACACCCTGGGGGTAAACGGAAGCATACACAGACGGGGAAACAAGGACTGCACGCTGTGCAACCTTAGGGAAGTCGAGGATAAAACACTATTCCAAGGCAAATGTCCCGTTCTCAGAAAGTTTTGATGCAGATTCCTGGGAAGAACGTAACTTATGTATCAGGAGATAATGTGCGCATTAAACGGTGAAGACCCCTTCAATTGGATCATGCTTGCAGAATATATAGAGAAGGCCATAAATTATAGGAAATTAATTATAAGCGAGTTTAAAGTATAATAAATGTCACTAAATTATTTATACTTAATATATCAATCAACGTTAGCTCCTAATTGTAAAGCGAGTCCAGCCAACTCTTTTGATAAGGATGAACGATCTGGTACTTGGCGACGATCCGGGCATCCAGGGGTAGTAGTCCGAGGCAGCACTTTCAATGGACAAACTGCCGACTGACGGTTTTAAGACCATGTCGGTATTTATACAAAAACAAAACTTTGTTCGTATTGATCAATATGTGATACAAATATTTATATTACCTTACAAAAAATACGAATAAAAATCTTATCTTATCTTATCTATCTATCTTATCCATTTAAATATAGAAAGCTGCCCAGTCTTGAGTGAATACAGAGTTTTATCTTATTATTTTATATAGGGGAGAGTGGGGGGTTGTGATTATAGTTTTGTTTTTCAAACATAACTTCGTTAAAAATCAATATTTTTTCGTTCTGTAAATTTTGTATTTTAGGTAAAAAATGCACAAAACTTTCCTTATCACTAATTTAAAAAAATTTAGGGTTTTTTTTTTTATATTGAAAAAATGTGATTTTTTGACATTTCGAAAATTTGTGGGGGGTTGTGAGCCACCCATCTGAAAGTTCAAAATTCGTGTTTTGAAGCCATTATTCTTTATTAAATGAAAAAATGAACAATTTTTCTCATATTCTGAATTGAGAAATATCAATAAAGAGTGAAAATTGATTGACGGCATCAGGCTTGTTTTCTATTATACACTTTTTGCTTGTGGCTGTTCTTTTGTTTGCCTTTTTCAATGTTTTTTTTTACTTCTTTGGAGAGTTTTTCCTCTGTTTTATTGCGCGTCATTGCAATATTTTCTTTGAAAGTCAAAACCGACTTTTTTCAAAGTGGCTCACAACCCCCCATATCTCACTTTTTTTTTGGTGACGTCACATAACCAAAAAGAAATTGTTACAAAAAAAAAACATATTTCTATCAAAAAGCCAATTGACCAAAGATATTTCCCTCATACTTACTTTTGTCATTACGAAAAAAATTTTGTATAATATTCACAAGTCAAAAATGAAAATAAAAACTTTTTTTTAAAAAAAAAAGTCGAGTTCTGGATCACGAAATTAAAGAAGGTGTAGACTGATAGGTTGCTTGCCAAAAGTTGGGTAATAAGAAGGAAAACACATGACATAAACAAAAAGTTTAAATTTATATTTTTTTGTGGCCAATATTCGAGTGGCTCACAACCCCCAGCGGCCCCCTCACGAACCCCCTTTCCCCAACCCCGAATAAAAAACATTTTTAAATAAGCTAAGCTATCAAATATGTATTGTCTAATTCATCAATTTAAATAAATAATGTCGTGTCATATAGGCTTAAGTAATTAAAAGCTCAGGAAATTACCCGTTTTAGTTAACCGATTTGTGCCCTCTATTCTTAAGGATTTCAAAGCCGAAGCGGCGGCAGCGAATTTTCTTTTAATCATAACTTGAGTATAGTTAATCCGATCTTTATCATTTTTTCGGCACGTCAATAAATAATCTTGATTGCTAAAAATCTGTAGAAGGTACGCACCATCTGTTTACAAAACTCTGGGAGATATGACGTTTTCCCCAAATTACGGGGGTGGCAGGAGGCGAGGCAAAAATTTAAAATAAACTTGATCTGCCTGCAAGTATAAGAAGTATATGTCTGAGATCAGTGCGTTCATACAGATGGGTCTGTTCCGGCTGTTGATGCTGATCAAGAATATTTTTGCTTTAGAGGGTCGGAAATAAATTGCGTAATCATTTAATAAATAATATACTTTGTGTACTTTTGGTACAGAGCATAAAAATTGATTTGATCTCGACCTTTGGACTAAAATATTAAGTACGACTCGTACTTGAATCTACTTGAATCTAGTTGGAAATGATTGGAACAATCCTGAAAGCCGTGTATCAATTAATCAATCTAAAAAGCGCCAGACCCGAAATTGAAATGCGGTACTCCAAGGTCAACGCTAAAGAGCAAAGAGAAACCGAGAGCAAGTTCAAACCTTAGAGAAAAAAACTGACTCACTAATACAGTTGGGTGCAAACACACAGACCCACTAAATTTATATTCAACTTTATCTTCACTGAGAACACACTAACTAGAAAATGTTTCTATTCCACGTTCTCTAAAATTTATAAAAACTTTTGTTATCTGGCCTTTCTAATTTTTCTCTGTCCGAAAGTTTTTTGTTTACAACTGAAAACAACTTATGCTTTTGTACACCAAATGAGCTATATAGCATCACCGGATTATTATCTGAAAACATCACTTTCTTTCTAAATCATGTTTTAATCAGTTGACCTCAAATAATATTATTTTATATTTAAGTCGAAAAATTTAAAATCCTAAGGACTTATGATGACAAAATATATATGCTCCCCCTAGATATTCCACCTTAAACCTTCTACCCAAACCCATTGAAAATATTGTCATCGCACAAATAGTCTTCCTTTGGGATAAGGACCAATAATATCTGCCTTTAGTCCCCACCATGAGTTTTTTATAAGTATATTGTTATGAAATAATTTTTCTAGAGGGGGGGGGGGGGGGGGGGGGGGGGGTAAATTTCAATTTCACATCATCATCTAATTCCACGTTCCTCTAAAAGTTCAGTGTGCAGAGCTTAGGGATATATTGACATTCTTTTAAATTAATTGATACGGGAACCTAATATTTTTTAGCTTAATGGTCTCAACAAGCTCTCGTTCAGCCCTCGCAGTCCAAAATATCAAAGCTGAAACTTTCATTTTAATTAGCTGACCAGTCTGCGATGACTCCACATATTTATGTTTATTTATAGAACCTGGTAACTATCTGCACATCATTTAGCCGCCGTTTTGTGTCACTTGGGCCAAGGGGAACTCATAAAGCAGCCCATATGCAGCGCATCTGTATCTGGCGCGTGTATCTCTGTGCCAAAGGCGGCAGCAGCATGCTGGACCACAAACTTTGCTGGCCAAGACTAAGATTACGCTTAGACGGAGAGCAAAGTCGAGGCCATGATTTGGTCGTGCTCATGTCACACAGCAGTTTTCGCTTTTTAAATGCTGCGGCCCTAAAGGCGGCCAGTCTAACAGAATGAGGGGGTGCGGGTGCGGCTGGGGGGTGTGGAATTGCCTATGCTTGGCATGCATTCAACACACGATACTTGGCATTCCTGGCAGGCGGTTTTGTACGGTTGCAGTTGCATTGCCTGCGTGAGTTTGTGTCCAAAGTCTTTTGTTTTGCCATCTTCAGACAGCCGACTATCGATCGGCATGATCGTCATCATGGCTGGCTGGCCGGCCGGTTGGCCAATTCTTGGCATGCTATTTTTATTACATTATGCTGCAAAATAGTAACAAGCCAGGGACCAGAGAGCTGGGGTATGTGGATGGGTATGGTCATGTTGTCAACGCTTTTGCATTGTTTTTCATGCGCAGTCCATTACATGATTTTATTATGTTCCTGGCATTCGCAGCGTCATGTAGAAAATGTGGACCTGAGTGCGCCTGTGCTTTTGTTTTAGTTGTTGTCACTTTTTGTTTCGACTACCCCCTACCCCCGCTCCCACCAATGCCTAGATGGGCTGCAGCACGCACGCTCTAATGAGCAAAAATCATTTAAGACGTGGCTATTTTTAGTTGGCATTTGCTATATATAGTCTAGGTTGGTTGCTGGCTGCAATCCGAGGAGAAACCTGGAGCAGCTTTATTGAGCTTCCAACTGGTTCTGCCAGCGAAATGTGTGTGTTTGTGTGTGTGTGCGGTTGTGTGCATGTAATGGGATCTAATGGCTAAAGGAATTTGCATTTCCACCAGCTTCAAAGGAGTCCCAAAAGAAGACACATTATCGGTCAAGTACCCTAAGTCGGTTGCGGGAACCAGGCTCGGCGGTGTACATTGTAAGGTTTGGTTAACGTACACAAAACAAATCGATCTAAAATCAATCTCAAAAAAATTGATTTAATCGCCATCTTCGTATGAAAATTTCTAGTTCGAAAAGATTCGAGCAATTCTACTGCGTCGAGATTAAAGTAATTAAAGTAAGTCGAATGCAAAAACTAACAGAAAAAATCTCTCTCACTAATGCAGTCAGGCTAACTGGGTACAAACACACACAAACTGAAATTATTATGTCAAGTTTGGGGTCTTTCGTGGTGTGGGTTATTTTCGCTTATGTTGCCTTAGAATTCTTTAGCAGTTAAAGCTAAAAGTCTGCTGATTTCTCTTGCTTTATTAAAGATTTCAAGCCAGAGAATTCTCTTGTGTGAGTTAGTTGAGAAAGTTCACAATGAGTTAATTATATTCAACCGATGAACTTGAAAGATCTGGATGCGTCTGCAGCGGCCGAGCAAAAAAACCAAAGCAAAATGTAAAAGGTTTTGAAACTCTATGCCCAAATACCTACTCAGTTGCCAGTGGCAACTTCTCTGACAACAAGAGGAAGTAGCTGCTGAATTGCTGTCGATCTGCCAAGTCTTTTGAAGATAGAACCGAAAGGTTAATTAAAAACAGAGACCGGCCTCCATTTTGATGTTCTTTGTGTCCTGTTTTTACAGTTGTATGCAAACAACTAATGACCTCAACCCGGCTAAAACTACAGACTTGGATAAATAGACTGAGCGATTGCGCAGTCGACACCGCTTCTGTCAGAAATTAGTCAGCTGTTCGCTCACACTTACGCTCTCTGCGTACATTCGGGAATATTTTCGTCTTACTTTAACCACTGTGATTTCCTATTAGCACTATAAGTTTCTCAACATGTTTATTAATTTTTGCAGCTATTCGTTTTCGGATGAAAAATTGTGCAATATCGAGCCATATTTATTCTCAATAATTCTTGCCACAAGCCGATTTCGAAATCAAATCATTGATTAAATCCGACTGAGGGATCAAGTTGTGCTCCAACAACAGGATAATCAATCAATCCCCCCCGGTTTATCGAGCTAATGTCGAGCTCTCCCAAGCCAAAATCGAGATCAAGACAAATTCCAGCGACTCGAACACGATCCACACTTTAATTTGATATTCTTAAAAGGCAACCTAACTCTTAAACATGTCACTTGTTGTAATAACATAAAATCTATTTAGCGTTAGTGACAAGAATCTGCATGCACTTTCCAGTTCGGAGCGCTCCAAATTATGTGTCTGAAAAGAGCCGAGCTTAAAAGCGTAAACAACTGCATAGATTTTAGGGTATTCGGAGCACATTTAGAGCTCTCTAAGCACGGGCTCATAAAAAGCACTTATTTTTGAGCATTTAAGGAGTTGAAGTAGGCAAGTAATCGAAAATTTTGTTTTCGTTGTTTCGTTCGTTTTGCTGAAAATAACGGGATGCCGAAATCATGCGATATAAAAGTAAAAGGCGTGCTAGCGAAATAATATTTAAAATAAAATAGTGGTTTGTAAAATTTTCTAAGTTTAAAAAAAAAAAAAAAGTAAAACAAAATGAGTGTCGAAAGATCAAGCCGCAATGAGTCTTTAAAAATAATGAAAGCACTGGTAGCCAAAAAACGACGCTGTTGTGAGTCTTTGCTATCGGCGCTTGGTGAACTGAATCATAGAAATGAACCAATATCTTTGAATTGGAAGGAGACCATACACCAATCATCTAACAAAAATCATCAATAAAACAAGTGAGAAAGACGGTCAAGCCCGACTATAATATTTTGTTCTCTCTCTCTCTCTCTCTCTCTCTCTCTCTCTCTCTCTCTCTCTCTCTCTCTCTAAGATTGTGCGGCGTTGGTTGTGAAGGGGTGATTCAGATTCACTTATTTGCTCATAACTTGAGAACCGCTCGTCCGATCTTTATAATTTCTTTGGCAAATCGATACATATTCCTAATGACTTACTATCTCTAGAAGGTACAAATCATCTATCTACAAAACTGTGGGAGATATGACGTTTTTTTCGATATTGCGGGGGCGGGAGGGGGCGTGGCAAAAATTGAAAATAAACTTGATCTGCCTGCAAGTATAAGAAGCATTTGTCCCATACATGTCAAACCTCTATCTCTTACCATCTCTGAGATCTGTTTGTTCATACGGACGGACAGGACGGGGACGGACAGACGGACATGGCTATATCGACTCGGCTGTTGATGCTCATCAAGAAAATATATATATACTTTATAGGGTCGGAAATTATTCCTTCTCCCTGTTACATACTTTTGCACAAACTTAATATACTCTATGTACCTTCGGTACAGAGTATAAAAAGGTGTTAGTCTGCTGGGGAACGAGTTTGATAGAATTTTTAGGCAACATACTTATCGATTAATTTTTGGTGGCGGTAGTTTTGAATTTTTGACAACAAACAGCTCAATATAATTAAGAACTGACTACTAAATATTTATGACCGTCGTCACTAACACCAACTGCTCCTGGAATTCCCCTTGAATTTTCCTTAAGACTTTGTTAGCCATTTAATGTTCGTTGTACAACCGGGCCCGGCGAGAATGTGCACATAAAATCGAATATCCGATGGCCAAATCTTGTTCATTTGATCGAAACATACATTTACCATTAAGAAGGACTAAAATCCACGCAAAGAAGGATTGGCAGTGGGCTTAGAGCAGAGATGGGCTAATAAGCAAAATTCGTTCCCGTTCCGCCATGATCCCGACCACGGCTGTCCCGTCCCGATCCCGACCAACAAATTTTAATTCAATATCGTCGCGCCTGATCCCCTACTTCTCTCGGGTCCCGCTGGAATCCCGTCGGTAGCCCATCTCTAGCTATGAGTTCTTAACGATGCACGGGACATCATGAAATAATCCTTAAATTTGTTCATTCTATATTTTTGTACTGTCCTAACAAGCAGTGTGACCAAAAGCTTGGAGTTTCCTTCTACTTAGAGCTGGGCAATGGCAAAATAGATGAAGTAATGTCTCCTCTTGTTCTTCTAAAGAAATCGTTGTGAGCGACGCCCAAGCCCGCTGCATGCCTGCCAATGAGGCAGTGACCCGTTATGGCACAGACCAGAAGTAAGATTTTTTCCGCTTCAGGTTAAACGAGGACCACGTGACTGTGTTGAGGTGTCCATGTACCCAGATGAGTTGGTTACTACGCGTTCGCAGGGCTTCTCCTTTTTGGAGTGGCAGCTTTTTAAGATTCACATCTAACACAATTACGAAAAATAGCAAACATGATTGCGCATCATGCCCGTTCACCAGCACAATCTAACAAAAATAGTCGATTTTTTTGTCTCTTAGAAAATTTCTCAGCATGGCTGTAACAACTGCACTTCGTAGTAAGTTATGGATTTGGTGAATTTTCATTATATTTCTTAACTCATCTGTTTATTTTTAATTCAATATAATAAAAGCTATTTACTTCAAATGCTCTCCCGAAGCTACACTGCTGGTCTTTGCGAAATCATTTGAAGAAATAAAATATACATTTGAAATTTAATTGAATGACCGTTCTGACTTAATTTTTTTAATTGTAACTAAGTTTTTATGTTTTTATCACCCTTTTAGGGTTCAATAAACAACGAGAGAATTCGCCTCAAGCAAATGGTTTTAAACTGCCAATGATAGAATTAAGTATTATAAGAAAGCAAAAGAAGCATTTATGAAGACAAACTTCAAAAAAATGTAAATTTAAGAATGTAAATTTTGAAATTAAGCCTTATTTCGAAATGGATATCTATATTTATGTTTAAGTTATATGTATCTGTGTCAGAAAACAGTCCGATTAGACTCAGAAATCTTGTACATTAAGAGCGACCGTTTTCATAGAAAAACGCTAATTTCTGACTCTTTTTTGTGCACATTTTGATGGTGAATGCTCATAAAAAAGTGGCAGTAAACGCACACATTGCTTGCTGGGTTGATACCACCCTTGAAAAGGACCGGCCGCACAGTGTAAGATTTTGCCAATCTAGGGGGGCTTTATTAAAAAAAAACAAGTGCTTTAAATTGAATATTTTCTTTAAATACTAGTAAAATATCCACTTGTTTTGAAACAAAAATTAGAGTTAAATTATCATTAACAGCAATAGAATAGTCATTAAACATTGCAACGCTTGAAAAATTCAATTTGACAACTCGCAACAGGCACAAAATTAAAGTAATTAAAATTTGGCCGTTAGTGTCTTGTTTCCAAGAAGAGCTATTTTTTTCTTATTCTTGAATAGTTGAACTGCAAAAATTTAAATACCTGGTCTAAATACTTTTACTGGAACATTTTATATAATTTTTTTTATAAACACCAAAAACTAGGCAAATTGCAAAAAACATGTTGCTTTTATGGACTACAACTTGCAAGTTCCATCGAGTTCGGCGATGCCACCACATGGAGAACAAGCGGGTGGATTCCCAGAACATATTCTCAAAAAAAAACCGTCCGCATGTTTCCGCCATTTTGAGTTTTTTGTTTTATTGTAAGACCAATTTTCACTAAATCACGTGTAATTCGCATGTTTTTTGCTTTCTACTCCGTAAGTTTTAAAGCTATCGTTACCAAACCTTGCAAAATGTCTTGAAATACATACAGGCTGTATATGTGTCGTAACCGGCCTGATCGGATGACTATACCATATAGCTGCCATAGGAACGCTCGGTCGGAAAACTAGTTTTTGTGAGAAAAACTTTTTTATTTTCAAAGGTAGCGTCTCTTCACTCAGTATTTATTAAGATAATATGCTCTCACGTAATTCTACAAAGTTTTACCAAAATCAGATAACTATATGATATAACTCTTAAGAACTATTCCTGATTACCGAGAAATACATCACCTTTAAAAGTAACAATTTTTTTGGATCGGTTCAGTAAAATTTTAGTTCTGATGTACACCCAAAACCCTTTCTGCAAAGCCTTTCATCACCGTCACCGGCTTATTTATCAATATTTCCTTTGAAAATTTTTCTGACATACTTTAAAAGATGTACAATAATATGTAATAAAGTTCAATAAAATTATATTATTGATGTCGCTGCAAAAAAATCATAAAAATATGCGTTTTTTTCGCCTTTAAAACCCTACCCCGCCCTTAAGTCCCCCTAGACTGGCAAAATCTTACACTGTGCGGCCGTGGTAGCTTCTTGAGATGCGTTGCGGTTTTTGGTTCTGCTCGTAATTTTTATAGGATTCGTTTCATTGGCACAATTTAGCTGATCGGTTCAGAGCCTGCATACATCCCAGCCAGATCCGATTGGATCGACTACGTGGGGCTAAATGGAATGGGGGTAGGAATACCATTTCGGGTTCCAGTTAGGTTTGTCAGGTTTTACTTGAGATCGACATCCAACTATAGGATTTCTGGAATATATCCTATTAAATCCATTGTAAATGTCAAGGAATAGTAGCAAATCCACCTGGAGCTATTCGGGTGGGTAGTCTTACCCACGGGACGGTACTGAACAGCTTGCGGTGCGGCGTCTGGCGTTGGCTCTGGCTAATTGCGCATGCGCAGCCAACGGAAGCAAAAGGCCAATGTCGTGTTTAAGTAGCTGTGGCGGCCACTTCTCATGCTAATTAAACAGAATTGGGCAAAGGCACAAAGCACAAGTGAAGTGTGGAGACCACAGAACGAAAACGAACGGTTCTTCAATCCTAAATCGTTGCAGCGGCATGTTAATTTCAACTTTGCCGGCGAATTTCGTGGAAGAGTTGAGAGCAGGAAAGTATGAATTACAACTGATGCGCAAAATTGAAGCCGGCAAACGGGCAACGGGCAACGGGCAAACAAAACGAACCGTTGGCAAGAGGAACCATCTCAATGCTGCCCTCTGGTGACTTACTCTCTTTAAGCAAAAGTCGTTGCACTTTCGCGGTCTGGCGCAAAAATTTTGCTTTTTTCGGCTGCAGCCAGATGGGTACGCTGTGATAAGCTAATGACGGCACTCGGTTAGTCAGCCAGCCGCAGAGCCGGGGAGCTGGAGCTGGAGCGACACTTGGCAAGTGCATGCGAAAAAGAATTTCTATATTCCTTTCTGATGAACTGCTATTGAAGCTACAAATTACGGTTATGCATATATGCGGAGGGACAGAGGGAGGCGGAGGGTGTGCGGCTGCAGGCAAATATCAGGCGTTAAATTGAAACCCAAAGCCGCTAAAGCAAACACACAGCAGTGAGATATGAAGAAGCTGCTCTCGATAAAAGTTGCCAAGAAAGTGGGCAAACTCACTCACTCGCCATTCGCTCGTCGACAATCTCCATTCGAGGTTCGCCACTTGCCTAATGCACTGCCATGTTAAATGCTTTTACCAAGGATTTGCCTTTAGCCGAGAACCAACAATGTCGTGAAAAACGAGACAGACTGCGACGACGCTGAAGCACAGTGGGGCGGCCTAAGTGTTTTTCGCTGCAAAAATGATAACAAAACTGCATGAGAATTGAAATGTGCGAATCAAATCGGAGTACCAACCTGATAGAATCGATTAAAACTCAGAACCATATCCGAAACCGTTACCTTGATTTTTTTGAATCGAAAAACTGAATAGTCATACAAATTATTTTTAAGAACTTTAAAAAAATATCAAAATTATTTTTATGTAATAAATTTTTATTACTAAGGAGAAAGGCAAAGCTAACTTCGTCTGTACCGAAGGTTTGATACTCTTTAAATAGCTTGTCACAACGGTTAGCGACTTCGACCAAACTTCGCAAATCAGCTTAAAAACATTACAAAATTGCAAAATTATAATACTTTTTTGAAGTGTATAATAATATTGCTACACACATTAACGAGAAGGCTAAGCTAACTTCGTTCCTGGCAAAGTTTTTATAACGTTGCAAGTTCTCGTTTTTCAAAATCTTTTCAAAAATAGTTATCACGTTTCACATAAGTCATTGGTGTGAGGAATTTGCTCTCGACAAAATGGTCAATGAAATACGTGAGCAAGAGAAAATCTCTTCGGTTGAGAGCATCATCTATTGAGAAAAAACTTAATTGAATGAATCATTTGGCTCCTCTTTTCGTTGTGTCCGTAACGGAACTGATTTTTCAGACACGCTGAAAGTGTTGACAGTTTTTTGCGACCACCGTAATCTTGTCATTAGATTTTGATCAAATTTTGCACAGCTCCTTAAAACGTATAATATACACGACAGCATGGAAATCCAAACTTTTTCTCAAAAAACTAAACCGATCGATCCTATGGTAACTATAGAATACAGTCATCCAACCTTAACCAAATTTTGGAAATCTGTTTACAACAGGGAATCAAACCGGAGCCAGAGCTGGAACCGCATTCCATATACAGGGTTGCCCATATTCGACGGACCCATCTGGCAACGCCATAACTTTTGACAGAGATGTCAGATCGCTTAATGACATACCGCGTTTGAAGCGTCAGTCCAAGCAGATTTTTACCATGGAACAATACACGCCACGCGAGCGCTCTGAAATAGTTGAAATTTACATTCAACAGAACAAGTCAATTGTGAAAACTCAACGTGCTTTTAAAAAATTAAAAAAATGCCCTTCACATTGAATGGGACCGTAAATAAGCAAAATTGCCGTATTTACGCCACTGAAAATCCTCAGGAGATTCAAGAAGTGCCTCTTCATGACGAAAAAGTCACAGTTTGGTGCGGCGTTAGTGCGAAAACGGTCATTGGGCCGTTTTTCTTCCAAAATGAAAATGGCCATGCTGTTACCATCAACCAGGAGCGTTATCGCGACATGATGACCAATTTTGTAATGCCAATTATTCGTCGAAAGCGTATGAGGCAGTTCTGGTTTCAACAAGACGGCGCTCCACCGCACACAAGTCGCATAACAATCGATTTTCTGAAGAAATTGTTTCCGGGCCGTTTGATGTCGAAAAGTGGTGATTTGGACTGGCCACCGCGTTCGCCCGATTTGACGCCGCCTGACTTCTTCTTGTGGGGATATTTGAGTCAAGTAAGGTTTACGTTAACAAGCCAAGGACCGTAGAAGAGCTCAAGGACAACATTCGTGAAGAAATAGCCGCTATTCCGGCCGAAATGTTGGCGAAATCGATGGAAAATGCTGCAAAAAGGGCACAATACGCCATCAACGCCCGAGGCGGCCATTTGAGAGATATCATATTCAAAAATTGATGTAAACAAATCTCACTTGGAACAAATTAAATGATTAAGATTGCCAACCGCCAAATTTTTATTATTTTCTTTGATTTAAAAAAAAAACATGGGTCCGTCGAATATGGGCAACCCTGTATATAAAAAAAACGATCAAAATGGAAAAAAACTAGACCAGTCTCTTTGAAATTATTGAATTGTAAGTGAGAATTTTTTTGGTTTCGGTCTTTTTTATTTACACACTATTTACACAATTTACTATTTACACACGGTTAACTATTTACAATGTCTGGCTTTTTATCTGTCGCCTTGTCTCGTCCATTTTATTTACCGCGTTTGTCTTCGTCCATCTTCTACTATCTATAATCTACTCTCTGTCTCGTCAACTTCGATGTATATACAGTGTGACCCTCTTCATAAGAATACCTTAACACTAAAATATCGATATACAGTTTAATGGCATCAATCATTATCAATTTTCATGAGCTTAAAAAGTTCTCGAAATATAAATGAAATACTTAAATGGTGCACACAAAGAAATCTGTGGGTAAATTTAATCAATATTGTGGGTTGGAAATGCTCCAAAGTTGGTAAAATTAACCAAATTGTAGAGTAACTTTCACGTAAACCTTTACGTAACGAGGAACTATTGCCATAGTAAATCTAACCGAAAATCTCGTTTAAAAATGCGCCAACCCACATAATAAGTAATATTTACCGATGTTTACAGTAAGTACTGTTCTTACTGAGTTCACAGTAATTTTACCATACAATTGGTAATTTGACAGCTGTAACACAACTGTAGAATAGTAGGGTGGGATACTATTTTAGCTGTCACATGTTAGCAATCTACTTGATTAATATAAATGATATTAAATTTGAAAAATTTTTACTTACTCTGGGGGGATTCGAACTCGGGGCCATTGGTCTCAACACGATTTATTTACCGTTACGCTACCGCGGTTAAAAGCAACGCCTCTAACATATTACTTTCTACCTAAACATATGCAAGAAAAATTTCTTGAATATCGCATAAATGAGACCACTAGGAATTCTCAAGTTCAAATTCCGTTCAAGTGCTCTATATAAGACCGACTGAAATTTGCTAAGTCAACAACTTTTTCGGTTAGATTTGCCGTCGGAACAGTTATTTCGTGCATCAAATACATTCAAAAAGTTATACCATATGTGCGGTTAGATTAACTTGTGGGTACAGTTAATTTCTACAAAAACAAAGTATGAGATGAAAAACTCACGTCAGAATTACTAATTCTATGGTAAAGCTACTGTAGTAGCAGTAACATATTAAAACAAAAAAATTTGACAAAATATTTGTAGTTAATTTTACTATGAGAACAGTTGTTAAATGCAACAACAAAACTCGTGGTAAAATAAATACGTGGAGCTTACAAATTTCTTCAGTAGATTTTACTGTTAGCACAGTTCCAAAAAAGCAACAAAAATACATGCATAAAAAATTTGGAAAAAAGTTACTTTCAGCGTAGTTAATTTTACCCACCAGATTTTTTTGTGTGTACCAAGTAATGTGTTTCCTATGGCCTTGAATTCCTAATATTTGTTTTTTAATTTATTTAAATAAATTGGGAGGCACACTTGCATATTTTCGGTGTTTTTACTCAGATCTTATTATGGTGTACAGAATAGATCGATATTGGGCCTAAAAAATTTAGCTCTGACAGTTTTCCGCTGTTAGAAGTAGGAGGAATTTGCCAAATCTGAAACAAACTCGATGTCGGTACGGTATACACCTACATACATGCAAAAAAACTGTGGCTCTATCTATTACAGTCTCTGAGATCGACGCGTTCATATAGACAGACAGACGGACATGGCTAAATCGACTTGGCTGTTGATGCTGATCTAGAATATATATACTTTATGGGGTCGGAGGTGATGCCTTCTGGATGTTACATACATTTGCACAGCTTCATAATCCTAGGGTATGAAAATTGATTCTTAACCAGGGAATCAAACCGAATAGTTTTTCGTTGACGGTTCCGGTTATGGTACCTACGTTAGGTTTCGATTAAAGGTTTTTTTTTTTAAAGAAAGAGCGGTCATTAGTTTTGCGTCCATCCGAATGGCAGTATTACTTGTTAGTTTGTCTGATACATAAAAACTTATTATAGCCAGTTATACTACAGGGTATTTTGGAGTCGCGCCCTTACTAGATTTATAATAGAAGTTGGAATTCAAAGAAATCTGAAAAACGTTCTCCTCATGATTTCGGGCTTATTTAGGTTTACCTTCATTTTACAGAAACTTCAATACATACTCTTTTACTGGTTGATATTTAGGAGTTCTGGGGTCTCATTAGCCAAGTGAACAGACGCAAGAAGTTGGTAATGTTCAAAACTGCCTAGCCCTGATTTCCGTCTCAAAGTAATTTGAGAAAGCTTCTATTTGGTCATAAGTGCATTTGAGTTAATTAATTATCTTGGACGACACCTCAATGGTAAGTTGCAAAGTTATGAAATTTTGTAGAAGTGTCGGCATGGGAATTGGAACCCGACGGAAAGTCTAAGGCTCGTTTCTCGGACCGGTTCCTTAACTTATCGAACCCAAGGGTATGATTTACGGACTCTTAGATTGTTGAGAGATAAACAAGAACAGTTACTAATCCAGCAACCGAGAATATTTTAATAGGTAAACAATTTCAATACAAAATGCAATCGGTTATTCAAACATCTGTAAAATTTTCAGGTACACACCCCAATATAATAGTTCCATAAGTACTAAAGAAGCTGACTTTACTTATTCTTTAAAACGATCCTTTTCCCAAGCAGCGGAGATCGGGTTCAGACTCGGGAGGCTAACAATTTTGAAAGTTGGTTCAATGGATCCAAAATATCGAATCGATCCGGTTCTCTGGGGCTCGGTTTATGACCGGTCTGCAGCCTTGGTTTGTACCAAAGCAATTGTGTATTTATTATTTTGAGGATATTCTTTCTTTTAGATGTTAACTTTAAGTAGGTTCAATTTAAAAGATAACACACAGATAATCTAAAAATTGGCTTAATGAGAAAGATGATTTTACTATTTAAAAATGATGATTTTAAAGCATTATTTATATTTAAAGTTTCAGTTTTTAGAATTTCTTTT
>JAEIFU010002756.1:0-20952 GCA_018904235.1 Lordiphosa stackelbergi
AAAAAAATGCAAAAGCTACACGAAAATGTAGGATTTCTACACGTTTCGACCGGGATTTTCAACCCATTACTTTTGTGTAGCTTTTCTGCACGCCGCATGTTGAAATGAGAAAGCTAAACGCGGCGTGCAGAAAAGCTACACGCGCCGTGTAGAATTTAGAAAGCCACACGCGCGTGCAAAACCTACACGTGGCGTATAGAATTCAGAAAGCCACACGCGCGTGCAGAAAACCTACACGCGCCGTGTAGAATTCAGAAAGCCACACTCGCGTGCAGAAAAGCTACACAAAAGTAGTGGGTTGAAAATCCCGGTCGAAACGTGTAGAAATCCTACATTTTCGTGTAGCTTTTAATTTTTTTTACAAATTTATATTTTTATACACTTGAAAAGTGTATTATAATTTTGCCCAGAAGTTTGCAACGCATAGAAGGAATCATCTCCGACCACATAAAGTATATATATTCTTGATCAGCATGACGAGCTGAGTCGATTAAGCTTTGTCCGTCCGTCTGTCCGTCCGTCCGGTCCGTCTGTCTGTTTCTACGCGAACTAGTCCCTCAGTTTTGGAGCTATCGAGCTGAAACTTTGCACAGAGTCTTCTTTTTACTGCACGCTGCTAATATGTCGGAACCGACCGGATCGGATGACTACTTCTTGTAGCTGCCATACAAATGTTCGTTCGGAAAATGGGTTTTAGTAAGAAAAACTGTTTTGTTCTCAATATTACTGCTCTCAAACACGGTCATGGGTAATATGTAATGTTTTTAAGCTGATCTGCGAAGTTTGGTCGAAGTCGCTAACCGTTGAGACAAGCTATTTCAAGTGTATCAAAACTTCGGTACAGACGAAGTTAGCTTTGCCTTTCTCGTTTTTTTACTTACTCTGGTAGATTTGAAATCCCGGCCCCTTGGACTGCAACACGATTGGAATGATGTTTTAGACGTCTCCGCCACGTAACGCGTGTAAGGCAAGGCCTCTAAGACATTACTTGTATTGAATCTGCTAAAGGCACAATCCAATATTTGCTTGCTTGTAATTCTCAAGTTCTAATTCAACGCAATCGCTATTTATATACAGGCAACAGAAATTTGCGCACGATTCGTGTAGATTTTCAACACGCAGCGTTTAGATTTTGTAAATCCAAACGTACATTTAGAAATCCCACACGTCACGTGTGACAACCAGCTTGCTAAACGAAAAATATAAGAATTCAGTACTGATGTGGAGCTACATTTTTCGTGTAGAATTTCCACACGCGCGTGTAGGATTTCAATATCCAAACGTTAATGTAGAAAACCTAAACGTCCGTGTGGTATTCAGATTGCTGCATGAAAAATGTAGAATTATTTGGGGAAATGAGCTGATTTTCTAATGTCGTGTAGACTTTGCCTTTGCCCACGCAGCATTTAACTTTTCTACATTTGCATTTAGATTTTTAATTTCTACACGTCGCGTGTAGCTTTTCTGCACGTCGCGTGTGGCTTTCTGAATTCTACACGCAGCGTGTGCAATTTAACAGGGCGAAATACGTTGCGTTTAGGTTTGACGTTTCTACACGCGCCGTGTATTTGGTGCTCGGATTGACATTTTTCGGCTAAGGAGCGTGTTCCATGTGCTTTTAAATTTTATAGTTAAATATACAAATATTGAATAATTTTTTTTACAATCATAGAACTATTTGGCAGGCTCTAGAGAGCATTGCAATTTCCAGAGTAATGATTCGGTGTACTAAAATTTACAATATGCAAGTCAAGAGCTTCCATGCTTCAATTCAATGGCTTTCCTTTTTTGTTTATTGTTAATTCACTGAGAAAATGATTCTGGGGAAAAACGAAAATCTCGCAAATGAATTTATGTTGCGTGCGAACAAATTAAAGTCATTCAATACGAGATCAAAAGTGCTGCAAAAATCAATTAAGTGATCCGTTTTGGGCGTTTGGATTTCCTCAATTTTTCCAATTAGATTAGAATTTGTAACGGTTTTTTGGAAATCATTGCTTTGAACTTGTAAAGAAGAAAGAAACAGCACAAATATATTACATTATTCGTTAACATTTAATTGGTTTAATAACCTCTCCATCAACTAATTCTCTCAATTTAAATGTTGAATTTTCAAATCCATTTGATTGAAATAAACATTCAGACATAATTGTTAAATGAGGTGTTAATTATGCACGCGCACTCAATTCGCATCGATTCGTCAGCCATTTTGCTTTCAGTTCTTTAATACCTAAATGCGTTGGCTGATGTAAATTTATGTGGAGAAGCGAGTATTTCTGACAGATTATTCCACTGAAACTCAAATTTTGTAATTGGCAAGTACAGGAAATTTATTATTCATATTATGCATTGTTCATCAAATGATTTCGATGCTATTTAAAGCGCAAAGCCAAAAGAAATGAGACCGAAACGCGTAGGAGGAAAATTTAAAATAAAATGAAATATTATTTTGAATAAGGTATAACCACAAAACCCTTACCTGTTTCCCAGGCTCGTTTCACTGAACTTCTTTTCATTGCTGAAAATAATATACAATATTTTTAATATTTTTATTTAATTTAACAAAAAATATATTTCTTTAAGAATATCTCTGCACATTTTTCAAATATGATTTCTGTCAAAGCCAAGTCCACGACTGACAAGCTAATTGAATTTCCACAATCGAATTATATAATCAATTTGCTGCAAAAAAAAACGAGGAAAAATGGTAAACAGAATTAGTGATGCGGTGTACTTTTTTTGTGGTGGTGTTGCTGTTGCGATCCATCAATTTTATTTAATCATTTATTTAATCAAATTTACTGATTATGCAGCTACCTACGCAGGCATGTGCAAGCGAGTCCATACATTTATGTATAAGTTTGATTTCTTAGACCAACTTTGAGAAAAAACAACTAAGGACTAACTTGTAAATGTAATAAACTGCTGGGCACCCCATTCTCTGTCAGCCACTTGGTTTTATTGGCAACTTTATCGACGGCAGCCGTTTTTTTGTCACCTAAAAAGTGTGAATGTTTTGTATATTTTTTATTGCGAAAACACGAGCATATGTTAGTACGCGATTTGAATGCTGAGGCCAGAAGTTTTGAAGTTGCCAAGGGAACAGCTTTGTATAACATTATAAAAATTTCAAACATTGGGAATTAAGGAATGTTATAGTTTTTTTTACTAAGCAAGGATTACAAAACTTTCAGTAATTGCCAATATGAGAGATTGACTGTTAAAGAGCAAAGTAAATGAAGTGGAAGACTTAAGAGCTGACCCATTAGTTGTTTTCACTGATAACTGATGATTGTGTGTATTTGTGAACACTGAATTGCAAGTAAATCGGCTGTAATCTGGAGAAGAACAAATTTCAGTCTTCTCCATTTAGGCGTTCCTGCTTAAGAAACTTTTTTTATTGTTGTGGTGTGGCGTGAGAAAGAGAGAACTTGGTATAGGACTGAGGCGCACCCACTGACGCAACACTTAACTACCATTTACCTTATAAATTCCCCTGCCTAACTAAATATGACAACTTTATCATGTAAATATTTCACAATATTTGCCAAAATATCCTTTTTTCTATTTATTCTCCTTTCATTTTTTTATTTTTGAGGCTTTGATGTTTTGCTATCCTCAGGCTTTCACTTCCAATTTGTGTTGAAATTGTTGCCCAACCCAAAAACTGTGAGCATAGTTTTACTGCCAAAGTAAAGCTGTTAACATAAACAATATCTAGTTGAGACTGCTGACTGGGCCACAAACTGCCAGCAACTGTCTACCCCGCCCAACCCAGTATCCGTGTGTTGTGTGCTAACTGCTTTTGTTTCTTACACTCGGTTTTTTGTTGTATATTTTCTTGCAACTTGCCACACAGGGCGTATGTGTAACATTTTGCGCTTTGCTGGCTTATTTTTTTTTTTTTGCATGTTAGCTACTGGCTTGAATGAATAACAACACGTCTGGCATACCCATTTAGACGAAGCTGCAACACTCTACCAACTGTCACAAAATGCAACTTTCATTTTAATCTTAAGGATGTGAAAACGACAGGAAAAGTGTGGAGTTTATTTATTTATAAGACACAAGATCATTTGTTAGTTTCTATTAAAAGAATATACGAATAGCTTATTTTAGGTATTTTTTTCTGTTACTTTAAAACTACGCGAAAAGAAAGGTTCGCTCGCTCCCAATAATTGGAAGCATAAAAATGATTTGTTATTTAATTGTTAACTTCATACAAAAAGTTGCAGCTGCATCTAACTGCATTTGTGGATGCAACAGCGATAGTTGCCAAAAAATGCAGCTGCAAGAGGAAAGAACAAAATAAACGTTGCTGGCAATCCAGTATGTACAGATGTTGAAACACTTTGCCAAAGAAAGGCAATACACAGTTTTAGTTTAATAAATTAAAAAAAAAAGGGAATCAACTGTCGCCTTTTACTATACTGGCATTTGGGCCATGTGGGGCAGCTGTTGGCTGATTGTCGCCTTTTATCACAACGCCTCATAATGAATGCTCATTAAAAACTGCTGTTGCAATGTGTTTGTCGGACGAAAATAAAAGAAGATGTGTACTAAAGGCAGTTAATATGACACAGCCTAAATGATAAAAGCTAGAAAGCTGAAAATTTAATAGTAAAGATGGACATACCCTACATTCGTAAAGAATTTTGAAACAATCCAATTACGCCTACCCCTACTCCATAATGGACCACATTGAGGTGCACACTGACCGCAATTGCCAAAATGTGTCCGACCACGCCCACTAAAACCTCCCATACCCCTCCCTATGAGCGCACAGATCTCAGGTTTGACATGTATGGTACATAAACTTCTTATTCATGCAGACAGATTAAATTTATTTTTAATTTCTTATGCGCCCCCTCCCGCCCCCGCAATTAAAAAAAAAACAAGTAAGAGCGTTGCAGTCGAGTGGTCCGACTTCAAATACTTTAAGTACAATTGAGACACACATGCAAACACCCACACATATGCTCGCAACTAAACAATTCCACGGGAAACTGCAGTACAGCGATGTGGCTATCAGAAAACGGGCTCTCGCCTGCCAAGCACAAAACTAAAGCTGTCTTGATCAGCAGCAGAAGAAAGTCGAGAAGGCATCCGTTAGGGTGGGATCAATCACCATTGAGTCGCAACCAGCCATTAAATACCTGAGTGTCAATTTGGACCACGGACTCAGCTACAAACAGCACCTCGAGCATGCCAGCACCGAAGCAGCAAAAGTGACGACTACTATCACCGGACTGATGGCCAATCTTAGAGGCCCAAGACAAAAAAGCAGGAGGCTAATCGCAAGCGTGGTCTGCTCCACGATCCTCTACGGGCCGTCGATCTGGTTTCCAGCCATGGAGATACCCACCTACAGCAGACAGTGCAAATCTGTATAAAGGCTGTGCGTCCTCAGAATCGCTAGCTGCTTTTGCACTGTGTCCGAAGACGCTGCTTTGGTTGTAGCCAACACAATCCCCATTGACCTTTTGGCAGCTGAACGGAGAAGTGGGATTACTGAAAAGCAGGGCCAAGTGGCAGTCTAAGTGGAGCCAAGGAATAAACGGAAGATGGACCCACCGACTAATACCGACCCTGCAGCATTGGTTTAGTCGACGGCATGGTCAGGTAGACTACTACCTATCGCAAATGCTGACAGGGCATGAAGAAGACCCGTATTGCGACCACTGTGGAGACGGCGCAATCGAGGATGTGGAGCGGTAACGTGAGCGAGCTTTTTCACGCCACTAGCATACAGCTCAGCGCTAGCAATATAGTCGACTGCATGCTCAAGAATGCGCCTGGATGGCAAGCTATTGTCAATATGGCGGCGGCAGTCCTGAACGACCTGCGGCTTAGGGAAAGGAGTCGGCGCACCCCCCCCTACAGATTGAGCGGCTAACATGACCGCCATCAGCCCCGTGAAGTAGTGCTTTGCTGAGCGGATATTCTTCCCTTCATTTTCCCTTCTCTGTCATATTCTACCCTATATTGCTATTGTTAACCCTAATTCGTATCCTCTTTAATAAAAAAGAAAAAAAAAACTCATATGCTCTCGCAACCTGACTCATACGCCTAGATACAGGTCAGCTGGCTATACTTTCCATAGAGGCACTGCTATTGAATATGTTGTCCTTGCTTCCAACCTCGAAATCAACTTCAACAATTTTCTATCTTGTTGTTATCATATCCAGGTGTGTCACAGAAATCTCTAGAGGTTTTGGTTTTTGCATAAATTGCTTTTGAAATCGTGCAGCGAATTTCCCATAAATTGCAAAAGCCCCTTTTTTTCACATCAATCCCTTAATGTATAAAATTAAGCAGCTTTCAATTTTACTAACGACTTTGTAAATTGATCAATTAAGGGGTATTCGTCCATGTGTCCGTTTTTTGTCGCTTTTCATTTTTTTTGTTGCAACAAAAAGATTTTTTGAAATTTCGATTGCTTGAAGACCTTTTTAGAAGATATAGCCTCTTTTTAGACCAATTTCTTCGATAAAACAAGCAATTTTCAAAATTACTTCAAACTTTAAACGCATTTATCTTGAAAAAACGCTTTTTAAACTGGCGGCCATGATATCTCCAGTTAAACTGAACCGATTTCGATGAAATTAAGTGCAAACGACGCAGAATTGTCACCATTCTGGTCTGACCTTCACTCATAATTTTAAATAATTTCTTACTATTTTTTTTGTTACACTAAACTACAAAAAAGGGCCCAAAATTGAACTATCATTTTTCAATAGCCGAAATTTTGTCAAAAAATCACAATATTTTGTTTGGGGGTCAGACTAAAATGACATCTCTACGGATTATAACCCCGTTTTTAGTTTTCATTTCACACTTCCTGGATACGTGGAATCATGGTCGCCAGCAATATACCTTTTTATGGACACCCATTTTGACAGCCCCGGCCGAGAACTTTTTGCTCAGCCCTCGTATCGATGCAGTGACAAGTCAGACGGACATGGCTAAATCGACTCGGCTGTTGATGTTGATCAAGAATTTATATACTTTATATGGTCGGAAATGTTTCCTTCTCCCTGTTACATACAGATTTCAGAGATGGTGAGAGATAGAGGTTTGACGTGTATGGGACAAATGCTTCTTTCACTTGCAGGCAGATCAAGTTTATTTTCAATTTTCGCCATTACCCTCCCGCCCACGCAATTTTGAAAAAACGTCATATCTCCCACAGTTTTTTAGATAGATGATTCGTACTTTCTAAAGATAGTTAGACATTAGCGATATTGCCGAAGAAATGATAAAGATCGGATGAACGGTTCTCAAGTTATGAGCAAATAAGTAAATCACCCCCGCAACCCCCCTCCCACCCTTTTACAACCAACGCCGCACAATCTTAGAGAGAGAGAGAGAGAGAGAGAGAGAGAGGGAGAGAGAGAGAGAGGCTTAGAGATGAGCGCAGTTCCTACTCTAAGGTACGAGCGAGTATAAGTATAGTCGTGCTTGACCGACTTCACTTGTTAATCTTGGAGCCCGAAGCCCCCGCATGAGCTTGAAGAATTCAATCTCGACTTCGATTTAAAATTCTTAAAATATGAGGAGAGGTAAGATTTTTTTTGTTTTTTTTTATGTTTTTATATATCTATGTTTTTTCAGAAGTCTTAAATAAACTAAAACAGGTGCGATCTTTGAAGTGTATAAGGATGTCCTATGGCAAGTGGCCTGACGGAGGAAAGGAAGAAGAGTTGTCTTTCCTGGGATCAAATCAATATTACATATCGAGCTCAAATTGAAGTGAAACATGCTAAAAACGATTCAGCTTTGGGATTGAACTGTGCTCTAATTTTGTGCTCTTAAATTATTTGCTGAGTCAATTTCTTAAAGGATTACCCCGGGATAAATGTAATCTCTCTAGGGATCAAAAAAGGCGGATCAACTCAACATTCTTTTTTATCGGTTCGAGCATATCCGGGATTACGTTGTTTTTATTACCGGATTTTATTGGGATTGACTTGATCCCGTACGGATTGATTTTTTTTGAGTGTAAGCATTGTTTTTGGAAAAATTACGTTGAATATTACGTCTTACGTCCTCTTCAGAAACCAAACTCAAAATTAGAAATAAATTTTCTACAAAATGAGCGCACAATTGAGGGTCAGTCCACCACCAGAATTTTGAATTCTGACTGTTATTCGCTGTTCGGAATGCCGATCGATTTGGTTACGTTTTTGACTTTTCGAAACCAGTTTAATCAACAGCTTGCAATATGTATTAGAGAAGCGTTCTATAATATTTACAAATTGTTCTCTCTGAATTTTAGGGTGAATTGCTTTAGGACGGAATTTAAAGGCGATTTTCTGAATGAAATAACTTCTTTTTGGGGTCAGCATGCGTTGTCTGCTAACATAACTGCAATATAATTGTTAATGCACTGTTTATTAACATAGGGGAAGGCTATTAAATCTTTCTCGTTTAATTTTGGTTTGACGAACCTTGACTTGGCCGTCTCAACAATATTGCTGTACTCCTCTGTCTGCCTGCATTATGAATTCTGTTGGTATTCGGAATTCTCTTGCAGCTTTGTGGCGCTTCCTTTGCGAACTGCCATTTGAATTGTTATGTTGGCATCCAGCTCAAAGCTTCAGAGGTCTTGGAAATGCAGTTCTAAATTCTCTGAACTGACCGCAATCGTCAATGTCAAGAAAAGCCAGCAAGTGCTTATTATTTTAACTTTTCCTCGAATTGTTGGCAGAGTCATCTGCCAAGGTATCCAAAGGTTTACCTTTCCCATTCTGCAAAATTTAACCTTCCCTCTGACAGGTGATGAATTTAGCCAGCGCTAAGCAGGTTACACTTTTAATTGGTTTTATCAAAGTTATGAATTTTCGCCTGTAACACAAAGCAAAAGCTGCAGCTGCAAATGAAGTAAGGCACACAGAAAAAAAGGAGAAAACTTTCCTGTGAGGCCAACAAGTTTTGATATGTCTGAGAAAAAGTTACTGAAACTAGGACCTGACTGCGTGCGCTTGATTAAGACTTAGTTAGGTTAACGAGGCTGCTGCTGTTGCTGCTGCTGCTGATGATGATGATGACAAAGCTTAAGTGTTTCTGCGAAAATGGCAAATGACATGGCCCACAGAAGTGCACACAAAAATTTTGTGTCCACATTCATAAAAGAAATGGTTCGTGGAATTTACAGCTGTAACATGAAAAAACGTGAAACAAACAAAACATTAAATAGCCATTAAATGTAACTTAAGTAAACACAAGAAGCAACCACAACTAACATGCCAGGCAATTTGATGAGTTCAAGAGCTTCAAGGCCAAACTTGACAATTAAACAAAATGGGAAACATAAATGGGTTTCTTTTCCCGGGATTTGCACTCACGCTTAAAATGATTGAATGAATTTGCCCGCGCATGCAAATGGGAGCACACAGAGTGTCCCTTAAGATGACATGCCATTGTCATAGCCATAAGTAATATGCCCCACGCACACACACGCCAGACAGCCTCGACTGTGATTTGGGCTTGTGTGTGCTGCGCCATCTTCAATTTAGCCCGAGGCTGTCAGTCCTCCTCCCACTCGAAACAGCCGTACAGCCATTCCAGCCGACTGTTGATTATTGTTGCTTTTATTGTAATTGAGAGACATTTGTTTTGCAGGTACAACAGAAATAAAACTGAAACTAACAGAAGAGTGACGAAATAGGACCACATGTCACGTATGTACTTGGTGATGCTTGTGATTTGACAAGCAAGGCCACGGCATCTGCAGGAAAGAAAAAACTAATAAAGTGATTTTTGTTGTGCGGATGTGATTGACTGTCACCTCATCACAAATCTTGGCCTTAACGTTTTAAGTCAAGTAGAGAAGTGTTGGGGTTAGGACTTCAAAATTAGATAATGTTAAGTGTGACCATACCAAACCAAACAGTCCAGAACCTACTTTTTGGAGCGGATTTGTCCGGAAAGTAATAGGACTGAGTCGATTTATGAAAATTCATTGAGCCAATCGTTACAATTCTTTAAAAACTTTCAAAAAACGCTTCTTCTGCGTCGATGCAGCGCTGCCAGAAACGGAAGCTAGTGAATATGAGCACGAAATACAAAATGTACCAGGCGACAGCCAAAGCGATCACGTTTTATGCCGCTCAAGTATGGGGTTCCGAATCTTATGAGGATGTTGAAAGGAGCCAACGCTATTTTATAAAAAGAGTTTTCCACCTTCCGCAGAATATTCCAAACTGCGCAATACATCTGGAAACTGGCCTCCCTGCATTATTCACATACACATTAGACATGCACTTCAAATATGTCCTTAAATCCTGGAACATGCCTTACCGACGATACCCAAAAATAGTAACAAAATACCTGCTTGAGTCCAAATCACAGTTTTTTAGTCAATGGCTCAAGCGATTATGATTCTCCGTTGACACTGGAAAACCAAAGCTTGTGGAGATTGGAGCAGAATAGACTGATTGTTAGCATTGACTCTAAGACAAGGCAGATATGGGAGGATCAAGCCAGGGAGAGACGACATCGGCATTAGATTATCTTGTGTTTATTCTAAGACCGTTGCTCTTAGTCCATTTGCTAACTAGCTCCTGCTCATTTTTACAATGATGGACGGATCCACTAATGTTTGTTTAACGGAACACTAACATACTTTTATAAAGAATTAAAAAGGAATGTACATTCACTTATATATAAAGCAAAAAGCACATATTTTTGCAATAAATTTAATAATGCAATCTCTACCGGAAAGCGTTGGAGGGAAATTAAAGGATTAGGCAAGCAAAAGACGAAAGATCCTGGAGAGGAAGTAGATGTAAACTACCTTCATGCTAAATTTGTGCAATCTGAAGTACATGAAGTTGACTGTGAGAGACTGTGATTGTAGCTTTAATTCTAAGAATAAAATCAAATGCGGTTGGTCTTCATAAAATACATCCAAAATTCATAAAAGTTTTACTTCCACAAATACTTGCCCACGTCACACATATCATGAATGCGGTATTAGCTACTTCCGTTTTTTCCAAAACTGTAGAAATCTACCAAAATTGTACCTATTTTAAAGGCAAATAATGACTATAGGCCGATATCCCTACTACCTTTCTTGTCCAAAGTCTGTGAACACTTGATTGCTAACCAAATTAATTTGTATATGGTCTCCATTAATTTGTTGAATCAGAAACAATCTGGTTTTCATAAAAATAAAAGTTGTACTACGGCGATCTTGGAAATTACTGAAGACTTTAGAAATAATATAGACAATGGACAGGTGACGTTTTTGACTCTGTTAGATTACAGCAAGGCGTTTGATGCAGTTAATCATGATGTACTCTGTTCCAAGCTCAGCAAGCTGCTTCGCTTACTTGACCCAACGATGTCAATCAGTGGTAACCTCGTGCAGTGCTTCGTCCTTTTTGTCACTTACACGTAGAGTACCGCAGAGATCGGTTGTGGGACCGTTGCTCTTTTGTGTTTATGTTAATGACTTACCAACTGTGATGTCAAACTGTGATGTACATATGTATGCAGATGATGTGCAACTGTTATCAGTCGTTCTGTCAGTAAAATTAATGAATGTATTGATGTGTCAAATAGGGAACTAAGTAATAATTAAATTACAGTGGGTAAAACGTATGGATTACTCAGAGTTCTCTATATGACACAGAATTTTCTACCAGCAAATTTACGGCTCTTAATAGCGAAAACATATTTGACCTCTGGCCTCTTCTATGGGGTTGAAGTGTTTGGAAACAGTGATGCCATTTTTCGAGACAAAAGCTCAATGTTGTTTTTAATAACATTGCCAGATATGTATACAATATAAAGCCTATGGACTACATCTCAACCGCTGAATGCCAAATGTTTGGACTACCCTTGAATAGAGTCGGCTATAACCGACTTCCATATACCCGTTACTCATGAAAAAACATGTTTAATAGTGTTCCTGCGTTTCTTAGTGTGACCATGTTTTTTTTCATGAGTAACGGGTATATCGAAGACGGTAGAGCCGACTTTAACTTACGGTCCCCTTTTTTTTTTTGAGATATTGAAGAAAGTTGTAATGCATCTTTAAAAATGATTAAATTTTGCGTAATAATCAAAAATGAAAAAATAGTCTACGATATTTGGATCTCCCACAACATGCATTTAAAGTTCACCTTTCGAACTCGATTTTAAGGAATTTATAAAATAGGGCATTTTAATGTATGTTCGCAACCGTTTTTCATGAATATGAAACTTTTATGCGGATATGTGACGATTGGAAGTATTACTTTTGACTATTCTTAGTTCATTAATATAAACAAATTTTCATAAAAAAAAATTAATATTTTTTTTTTAATTTTTGTAAAAACGTTCAAAAAACTACTTTTTTTTATTGTTGGACATAAAGTAGTTACCCGCGCGCGATCGCGCGCCACATTAGACTTTATGTCCTGAAAAAATTAGCGTGCCATATTTTGCCTTTGATGAGAAAATTGAATTTTAGTAAGTGAAGTCATTTTCAAAATTCCAATATCGCCAGCCCTGGAACATTCGCACGCATGTTGAATGTCATTAATCAGCTGTTCTAACACCTGTTTTATTTGCTTACTTTCTTGATATTTTCGAGTGGACTAAGTTTGAAAATTCTTTTCTGTAAATAACCATGAAAAATTAAGCAGGTAGTGTATATTTAAGTGTTTTGCTGGCAGAAAAAGAAATTCTGCGACTTATTAACACTGTGATGCAAGTTGAAGGCGCTGAAGTTGAAGTAAGCCATCAGTTAATTTTTTTTCAATGATTGACGGATTGTAATGCATTGACGGAGACAACATCAACATCTAAGTGTTACATTTGCGGAGCAACAAGCAAACAATTTAATAACATTGACGAAATGTTATGAAAGGAAGTGAAAACTTTGACCTGGAGCCAGCTATAAAATCCCAAATAAAAAATATAGGTCGCTATCCATAACAACACATAACAACATGGGAGTGAAAACGGAAAATTTGAAATTCGGGCTAAAAAGAATGCACACTATATTAATAGTTGTTTCATGCAACTATGATATTAATATAGACAAATTCAAAAATTATGCCTTGGAGACTGCTAGGCATTTCGTAAATTTGTAGCCTTGGTACAATATGACGCCGACTTTGCATAGATTATATATTCATGGCCCGGAAATAATTAATTATGCATTGCTCCCAATTGGTCAATTAACCGAGGAGGCACAAGAAGGACGAAACAGAGATTTCAAGCTTTACAGAGAACATTTTTCGAGAAAATGCAGTCGGGAAAGGTGTAACCTCGATGTTCTGAATAGAATGTATCGAGGCATTTCAAGAGACAAGAAAAAAAATAAATCAAAAGCCAAAATCAGCTTTAGATCTGTTAGAAAATGTACCTGAAGTTCAAGAGAAGTATTCAAAGTAGCAATGGGGAATAAAAAAAAATTGTTGAATATAATACGAAATTGGTTATGTTATTTTTTATTATAATTATCTCTAAAATCTGAAAAGTTTTGAAAATTGAACCCGATTATTCCAACAAAAGCTATAGGATATACTCTTCCGACTGCAAAAAATAATTTCAAGTTAATAATATTAGCAAAGAATCGTATTGGCCAGTTTTTAGCTTCCTATGTTTCGAAAAACCAATTTATTACGCAAAAAGAAGAACAAAATTATTTTTATTTAAATTCTTAAAAAAATTCCACTAAATATATCTAACTTTTAACTTTATTTTTAATACTTTAGTCCTCTTAAAAATATGGCATCAACAGTATTTTGCTACAGCGCTCCGCTGAATTATGGCGCGATTTTGGCCTTTTCGCCCCACTGTGGGACGGACGGACAGACGGACAAGTCTATATCGACTCGGCTGTTGATGCTGATCAAGAATATATATACTTTATAGGGTCGGAAATGATTCCACCTTCCTCTTACATACTTTTGCACAAACTTAATATACTCTATGTACCTTCGGTACAGAGTATAAAAAATATATGTGTTTCTCTCCTCTCACAACCAAAGAGCCTCTCTTAGCGAGAGAGCGTAGTTTAAGGTTGAATGCCGCGAGCACAAAAGCGTACCTTTTCTGACACAGGCAAACGGGAGACCGATTTTTGCGAGCTCTGTCTGAAAGTTCGAAGGAAAATTTAAGACCACGGGTAATTTAGGTTTTCCTCTACTAGTAAAAATTTCGATAAACGTAAATCAGTGCCGTGATACTTTAGAGGACAGAAAAGTGTGCTTATGTTAGTGAGCAAGAAAGCTCTCTCCACACTACAGCCTACAACTTTCATGCAATTCAGTGTTCACCGATTCACACAACCTTGGCCCCTGGTAGATATGGCAGGCCGGCTCTGGTCTAGACCTGGGCAAGACAAATGAAGAGGACAGAAAAATATGCCCTTTCCTCTCTGACACTCAGTTATGCATGGCCCGCTCTGACGTAAATTTTAAGTATGCACAATGAACATTTTACATGCATACATTGCGCCGCACTATTGCTGAGCGAACGAGAAAGAGTGAGTGCCGCTAACCAAATTCTTTACCCTCCTCATCTTTCCATATACATACGTATGTGATATAACACTGGATGCTGACTAGTTTAGCTGATCCAAAAATAAATGACTTTGGCTCAAATTTGGCATCAGCTAATTCTGATTTTTTCTGTAACCTCAGGTTCTATTTGGATTCAATGTTAATTTGAAATCAAAAACAACTCAGAATTGACCAAACTATAGTCTTAAGAGTTAGAATTTAGAGCACCAATTCTGTTCGGGAATGATGCTTACCTATGTGCAATATTATTTGATCCGAGATATATAGTGTCTTTATCTGCCGTGCAGAAAGTTAACTGTATTAAATTGTTGGACAACAAAAATTTGATTGAATTATCCGGGGAAAACAGTCCAAATCCACCCACACAAATAAGTGTTGAGCGTTTGTTTTCAGGAGTAGAATTTATAATGAATCCCTGCTTTTGTCACCGAAACAGAATTAGGTTGATAACCGTAACCGTAATATAACCGTAACCAGGAAAAACCCTATCGGCCAAAACAGTAACCGTAAGCCAAACCGTTATTTGTTTTGGTTTTAATCACTGGTTTGGACTTTCATCAAGATTGAACAGTTGGCAATTGTCGACGGGTAAATAGGAGGTGTCGTTCAATCGGTTAAAAGAAATTTAAAGTAATCAGAATTTGGAGTCATTTAGTTTTACTTTACCTTAATTTAGTTTGCGTCGATCACCGGTGGCACTTGCATTTAAGGCGCTTATCTTATTGTGTGTTTAGCCAATTTTGCTTCTTGATTTTATAATTTCGCATTTCGACTGATGCCAAGGTGCGCCACGACCACTTCTCCGCGTCACCCATTAGTTTCCATAATTCAGCCCCTTTTTTGGATACCTGAATTGTTGTAAATTCTGGATTTTCCTTTTTAATCTGAGCTCGACCACTTGCATTTAGCCACATTAAGAAGCTAGACTCGGGACGTTTTGGTTTCATTGCGATGGGCATTTTTGTAATTTAAGTTTCAGGATTGTTGAAATATTTAGCTAAATAACTAAAATTTTGTTGCTACGTATGTTATTGTTGTAAATCAAACACGGAACTGAGAAAATCTATGAGCAGTTGACACCAATCTAAAAGTCAAAAATATGAGGGCCTGCTCGGTTTTAAGAAACTTTGTCAACTACATTAACACACATTTCACCCTGCCCAATTTCCAAGCATTAATTAATATCTTCACAATCCAGTTTAATGGTAAACAGAGACCTAAGCCTTAACCTTTAAATGCTAAAAACACTTAACAATTTTCAACCGCCACCGTGACCAAAAAAGAATTTGTTCTTATAACCGTAACCCTGTAACCTTTATTAACATTATCGGTTATCAGTATTTCCGGTTTTTCCTGTACGCAGAGACTAAAACCAAAACGAATAACGGTTTGGGTTACGGTAACTGTTTAGTCCGATCGATTTTGTCCGGTTAGGGTTATATTACAGTTGTATGATATGATGGTTTCGGGTTTCGATTACGGTTACGGTTATTAGTATAAAATATCACTTTGACAAACCTTGCAGACAATAGCCGCCCCATTTATAAACTCATTTATTCAAGAAATGTACCAAGTTCAATTATCTTATACGGGGGTGACTTAGTCATCTCTAGGATTTTGCCTACGGTTGGTTGGTAAATCTCTCGAAAAATTCTTCGGGGCCACAGAACTTCAAGATATTTCATTAGGTTTTATTGTTTTCGTATTATTTCACTACAATATTGTATTAAATCTTAAATATTAAGCGTGTTAAGGCATGGTTTTAAAGAACCGTCAGCCCATCTATTGACTTTGCACCCCACGTTGAACCGTCTGGTACTACACCGGGCTGCCAAGCTCGTCGCGAGATACCCGATCGTTCCCATTGAGTTCCGAGAGTGCTCAGCCGTTCCGTTACAATGGATATTTATAAATATTACATTACAAGATTTTAAAAGCTAACATTAACCACATTCTGTACTTCATGGCATATTCTAGGTAGTTTACTAGCCCAACCCAACTTCCATCCACATACCTGATCATATTAATAGGTACACACATCAACTCTGACTTTAAGGCAACAGAAAACAGTTTTATTCATTGTTTCAAACTTAAAATTTGTTCTCATTGGTTTTTAAACAATTTGTTTTTAATAAAATAAAACTTAATTGTAACATAGGATAATAATATAACATAAAAGAGATCATTTTGTGTTTCAGATACGTTTTCAGTGTGATCATAATAAAAGGTACACTTTATGTGTTGGTAAGAAAACAAATTTAAATTTCCATTTTGTGTTCTTTTTTAGGTAAATTAGTAGTTCCTAACTTAGTATCCAGTGTATCCACCTCTATTTTTGGCCACGACTGCAATTCTTTATGAGCCTGGCAGGTCTCTACTGGTGTCTCATACCACAGTTTTTGGACACCTTCCCATAATTTTTGTTTATTTGAAAATGAATGCTTTGCCAATTTCTTTTTAAGTCTCCCCACAAGTTTTCAATGGGGTTAAGGTAGGGGGATTGGCTTGGCCACTTCAGAACGTCAACTTTTTGGTCCTCGACAAATTTAGATAACAGCCTTGATGTGTGTTTAGGATCATTATCTTGCTGAAATACCCAACGTGATGGCATATTTTCCTCAGCATACGGTACCATAACTGTTTCCAATATGGATTTGTACTCTTCAGCATTCATTTTGTTCGTAGTCTGATAAATTGAACCTACGCCGTACCAGGGGAAGCAACCCCATACCATTATATTGCCACCTCCATGTTTGACTGTTTTTTTGTAAACCGTGGATGGAATTCCTTTCCATCTCTGAGATCTAAATGTTCATACAGACGGACGGACAAGTCTATATCGACTCGGCTGTTGATGCTGATCAACAATATATACTTTATGTTACATACATTTGCACGACTTTAGTATACCCTTTTTACTCTACGAGTAACGGGTATACAAAATCATTACATTCCGGGATTTCCGGGATCAATTCATGCCGAAAGGGTACTTAAAATGGGTTGATCCCGGAAAGGCAGAAATCAATCCGTTCGGGATTAATTGTTAAAGACTTTTAAAAAAATTGTTTTTATGGAGGAGGAGAGGAGGTGGGATGGAGAAACACCGACCGACCCCCGACCGCACTCACACATACACACACACCAGCAGCCACTTGAATATAAACTGTAATTAATTTTACCCTGCAAACATTTTGTCGGGTTTCTTAGTTCGGTTTTCATCCACTTGGCGGACAATTTTTCCAAATTTTCTTTCGCATTAAAGAAGTTATAATAAATCTCTTAAATTAAATATAAAAAATCCATTTTTGGTAGTCAGTAAGTCAGTATTGCAGTGGGTCTATATATGTCACGATTTATAGATGGACAAAAAGTTTTAACTAAATTTCGTTTAGAGTTTGTATAGAATAGGGTATAGAGTTTTGGTAAAGGAATAATTCAGGGTGGTAATTTTTGGTGGTTAATTTCGCTATAAAAAAACGGTTCAAAGGTTGAACATTTATTGGAAAGGCTGACTTGACAGTTTTTTCGGTCGAGCGCTCCGGACGATTACGTACACGGGTTGGTTTATCCACCAACATTTCAGTTTCACGAACTCGCTTCACGAATTGATCCCAAATTGAGTTTTTGTTTTCAAATTTCACACAGTCGAGGACTCACCATTTTGGAAATATGATTTTTTATATTTCCCAACTTTCTTCAAGCGAATAGCGACCCATTTCGTAAATGTCAAAGTTTTTACTAAATTTTAGTCGCTTCCCGAATGACACTTGACGTTTTTAAAGTCAAATTATGAATACAGTGAATATCGCTCATATGCAAAAGTTATAGTGCAGCAATATTTTTGCATATAAGCGATATTTGCATTTAAGCGGTTATCGGATATATGCAAATCATTTGCATATAAGCAATTTATCGGTTGTAAGCAAAAATTTGCATATAAACAATTTAGTGAATTATGTGCATTATATTTTAAAGACAAATAGCTAATATTTTTTGTGTAATTTAGCTATTAGATAAAGGTTAATTAAATCACTTTACGATTCAAATGTCACAAATCGGTTTTACTACTCTAATTTCGTTTCAGTCTTTTAATATGAGATTATCTTACAGAAATTGATTTTTAAAAATCTGTTATTTTTGTTTGGTAGTTGCTTTCTTTCAGCATTTTCCAAGATCTGATTTCAATGTCTTCAAAAGCGGTAATATTATTACTATAAGAAAAATGTTGAGGTAGTGAAACCAAATTTAGTAGGGCCAGATTATATATTCAGATTAAGCAAAATAATTAACCTCAAATGGATTTTAATTTTCATTCAATACGATACGATAATGCAATATTCTCGTAATTTCAAATCAGGCAAGATCACTGGACTAACACAAAAGTATTGCTTCTGGGTTTTGAATCCTTTAAACTTTCATGCTTGTCTCCGTTTAGTAGAACCTTGAAGTACAATCTAGAGGCATCGGCAAATAATTTGAGTTAAAAGCGGCTCATTTGCTGAATTTTTTTTACTGGAACTACTGAATCCTTGCAAAGTTAATAGAATTTAGTTTGCAGCAGCTCTGGCGACCGCACCAATCTGAAGCATAGTCTTCATTTAGCTTTAAGTCGAGCTCCTGTGTCTTAGCGAGCAAAAATGGTCTATCAAAAATTCCGTTCATAGCGGATTTGGTTAATCTACAACAGTGCTGTCTTCAAGGGTACATGTGTGCTACATATATCTATTCCTTTTCTTATGAGGATTGGATACAACACTTCGCCTACATTGCTTTTAACGCACAATATGTTGCGGAGCCTAGCTTTATCCTTCGCAGCAAGCCTCTTTGATAATTGTTTGATTTCTCCTAATTCTAGCTTTTTCGTTAACTGTTACACTGTGGAACACTCAAAATAGCCTGGGATTGGGACCAATAAATTGTGAAACTAGAGGCATCAGGTAGCAACACCTCATACCCAGTTTTTCTTTAGCACGTCAAGTTCGCGTTTAATGGGCACATTTATACTAGCAACACACATCTACAACATCTGTAGCTGGTTAAAAAAATATGAGAGCTAAAATTTTGGAAAATTCACCAAAGATGAAGAGGAGTCACCACAATTGTTTTACCAAATTCCCGCCTCCAATGGACAAAAGTGTTAGTACCCGCCCATAGAGGTCTAACTTAGAAAATGGATTTAACGGAAAACCACTCGATAAAATTTTTTAGATTTAAATATATTGAGATACTGACCATTAAAATGAGTCCTTAAGAGATGGTCACATGCATCGAAAACCACATTTGACAACACCCATTATCGAGTTCATATAAACCATAAACTAGAGATCCAAATCGACCGAACTGCGTTTTTAGATTCACCATCGAAGCCTTAGCTCGCGGGCTATGGTTTTTTTGCACAAGTGCCTCAGAACAACATTGACCACTTGGGTATCAAAGGCGTCTCGAAAATTATGCAAAAAATTCTATGAATAAAATTCGTCATTTGCACTAGGAAAATGTAAAATTTTGTATCAAAATGTCTTTGGTGGAGAAACCGCGGTACGCTAAAATGCCTTGAACTGAAGTATTTTAATGACATGATCAGTTTTTCTGCTGGTAATGAAGCACTCTACTCATAAGATTAATTTCATAATTTTAGTGAAGCTTGTTTTACCTAAATGGTCAATGTTGTTCTAAGGTAATTGCCAATATAAAAATGCCTATAAACCGCGAACCAAGGCTTCGTTGGTAAAACTGAAAACGCAGTTCGGTCTATTTTTATGTCTAGTTTATGGCCTATATGGACTCGATAATGGGTGTTTTTAAATGTGGTACCCATATCGCAGTTTTTTTCGATGCATGTAACCCTCTTGAGGACTCATTTTATTGGTCAACATCTCAACATGTTTAAAATCTTACAAAATTTTATCGAGTGGTTTTCCATTAATCCGACTTTCTAAGTTGGACCTCTATGGTCGGGATACTAACCGCTTGTCCATTGGAGGCGGGAATTTGGTAAAACAATTGTGGTGACTCCCTTCATCTTTGGAGAATTTTCCAAAATTTTAGCTCTCATCTTTATTTAACCAGCAACAGATGTTGTAACTGTGTGTTGCTAGTATAACATTAATCGCGAACTTGACGTGCTGAAGAAAAACTGGGTATGAGGTGTTGCTACCTGATGCCTCTAGTATTACAATTTATTGGTCTCGTTCCCAGGCTATTTTGAGTGTTCCACAGTGTAATGTTTGCATACAAGCGATATTTGCATACAAGCGATTAAATTCTTATATCAAAGCTGTGCATAATGCTCTAAAATATTAAACTTTTGCATATTAGCGGCACTTGCCTACAAGCGGTTTATCATATAACCGATATTTACTGTAGTTCAAATTCCAAACACTAGATGAACCACCCTGTATGTGCTACTAAGAATATTGAAAGACTTGAC
>JAEIFU010002757.1:0-38387 GCA_018904235.1 Lordiphosa stackelbergi
TTTTAGCCAAAATTTTGCGCGAAAACAGCGGATCTTCATTGAGCTGTTGCAGAGCCCATTGGAGATGTTGTTGCGGTGTGTGTCTTTCAATGACGATCCTTAACAAATATTAAGATGACAGAATGACACCAGTCACGCTTTATTTCTGAAAAAAAGAATAATATGAAAAAAGAATATTGAAAAAAACCCCATGATATATCAAATGAAAAATTTGCAAATTTCCAGAAGCGCTTTCATAAATACTCTAAAAATTTTTTCACAAATTTTGCTGTTTTTTGGACCATTTAAACATATGAACTATCTGTGTGCCAAATTTCATCCGAATCCGTTCAGCCATTTCTGCGTGATTGAGTAACAAACATATAAACTTTATATATTTATTCTTTATATAATATTTATTTTTACTACTTTTAGGAGCCCATTGAGCCAAAAGGGTCAAAGGTTCAAAATGTCAATTTCTGTCTTATCAGCCTGAATGAGTGGACTTTCCTTTTAAATATTTACTTTGCTGATGATGGTTCACTGTTTAACAAACTATATTAATCTTCAAGTTGATAATTGGAAAATGCCAAAGAAAATAACCTCTCTCAACTATGTTTGTACCCATCCCAGCATAAGCGGATTATGCTGGCCCATCCCAAAAAGTATGCTTTGCATTCGCCTTTACACTTGGCATCCCTGGGAAAGTTTTCATGGCAAAAATATTTATTTATATTAAATTTTGAACCAAAACTCCAAGGAGGAGTGGAGTTCAAGCCATGCGCCATTTGAGATAAATCAACAGAGGAAAGGAAAATGTAAACGAAGCCAGGAAACAATAGAGGGACAACAAAAACAACAATGCAAAAGCATAAAAATAATGGCAGGACAAAAAACACTTGCGGCTAAGCGTGCAATGTAAAATATCAGCAGGCAGCAGGCAACAAGACAGCTACAGCAGAGTGAGAGAGAGTGAGAGAGAAGGAGACAAGTCAAACCAAACCGCGCCAAAGGTTGCCTGCTAATTTATGGCCACAACTCGCACGCACACACACACACACACAAACAGACAAAAATAATATTTAGCACGTGCAATTTAGCAAATGAGAAAACTCTCATAGCTGTGACGCAGTGACGTCATTTGAAGGCAGGTCCACTGATAAAACCAAAAACAACAAACAAACTCACATGCAACCAGCGCTTTCTAAGGCACTCTCTTAGCATCCACAAAAGAGCACCGCTCCAGCGCTCAGTTCTACCTAAAGGAGCGCAGGGGTATAAAACCGAGCGAGCCAAAAAATGTTTCTCAGTTCTACAGTGGCAGTGGAAGTGCCGGCGTTTGCAAGCTAAAAAAAGCTCGAAAAGCTACAACAGCCAACCAATTCATATTATTCATCCAGAAAAAGTTAACAAATTAAAACACAAATACAAAACATATATTTTTGTAGTAAATATCAAAATAACAAAAAAATAGAAAAAATTAGAGCAAGGAAGTGAAAAGTGCGTGAAACAAACCAAATCTTGGTTACAAAATGTTAGGCCACAAAGAAATGCTGCGACTTTCATTTAAATAACCAAACAATAACCAAAACAACAACAACAACCAGCGGCAAAAAGGTAAGGAAAACCAGTGTCAGGAGAATATGTTAATTTTAGCCAAGCCTGGACATAAACACACCTCATCTACACATACTTAAAGCGTATACAAAAAAATATAAACCAAAAGAGCATTAAGCAACAGAGCAAAAAAAATAAACAAACATTCAACATGAGGCAAGAAAAGTCATCGAATGATGACATAAAAAATGAGAGCAGTTCAAGAAGGCAGCAAAAATAAAAAAAAAGACATGTAAATAAATAATATCTGAGTTCGCAACGAGCCCGCAAAAAATGCGTGGAATTTCAAAAGGAAAATTTATTGATGCATGTGAAGAGGTGCTCGGGTACATGAATGCCATGTGTTATATGTATAAAGAATGCACATATTCATAACTCTTCAAGTTGATGACCAATTTTAATTATTGTTGACAAACCATTCAGTATCCGCTTATGGTCACACAGTGAGAAACCATGGTATTTGAAAAGGGAAAAACAAGTTGATCTGGAACTTCTAACACAAAAGTCATAAAGAGAGTAGCAATTGTGGTTCTTTTTAGGAGGGGTCGGCAATGTGAACAGAGACGTTGGCAGAATTGTAACCGCTGCAATGGCACTTGTGAGTCAGCAAGTTGTCAACACATTCAATCAAAGAGCTTTACAAGCTTTATTATAAGTTGGCAGCGGCCTAGTAAAAATAGTGGAATAGAGGAAAGCTTTTGAAAATTCTCTGCACGTTTTCTGTGTGCGTACTACCTAAACGAAGAAAAAAAGAGAATGCCACACAGAAAAAAAAAACGGCGGCATAATTTTATTATTTGTTTAATCCTTAATAAATCAATCGAAATACAATACATACCATGCCCTTCAAAATTGTATTGTTCGAAATGTGCTTACTTCAATACTTTTCGAGTTCATAATGTATTATTTTGGGTTGTGAGATAATGTAATAAATCCCCGTTAGTTAAGTTAAATGTGTTTATCGGGTGTGTCCCAGAAATCTCTTGAGGTTTTTTCCATAGAGTTTTCGTGTTAACGTTACATATACGTACTAGATTAGATGACAAAAGTTGAGCGATTTTAAACCGCCTGCTAAAAGCTAAGTAGATTTGATGCGTACGGGTTTCCTTCCTCATAATCTTGTAGGCTGTCGGATTCTTGGCACTTGGCAAAGAAAATAGTCGCAGTTTAGTTCGAAGTTCAATCGTTTGTACGAAAATCTCTAGAGATTTCCAGGACACCCCTTGTATTTGTAGTTTTAAATGATCACAGATTAATTTTAGCTTAAGGTTTGTAATGTTGTAATGGTTTCTTCTTTGTATTAAACTTAAGTCTTCATCTTAACTTTACGTTTTTCGTCTTAATAAGCAGTTTCATTCAGTTTCATCATGAACTGAGTATGCTTGACGGCCGGGTTGCCGGCTCTCTCCTCTCTTACACGCTAAGTTGATCTGGGAAGGCTTAAAAGATCAGGGATGCCACACCTATTCCCACAATAATTACACAAAATTACAAGTAAAGGCCCATTTCCAGAACAAATAAATGCGCACGAAAATAAATTTTTCTCTTGAACTCCATATAAATAAAAGCTGATCAGCCATTTATTTATTGGCATTTATTTTGCTGATTTCCAGAAGAGAAACTAAATAATCACAGCGTTGCCACATCGTTAGCTTGTGTAGATTGCAAGCACAGCCGATTTGCTTAAATAAATTGAAAATAAATAACTTGCAGCACATTTTTCCGGACAACATCGAGCAAATTAAGTGCAAGGGGCGCACCAAAATAGTCCAACAAATGATAAGTATATATGCACATTAGAGCGGTCCCCATGTACATATGAAATTTTTAAGGTCGTGCTCTCAACCCCCTATCTGATACTTTTTCATGTATAATTAGCGTAAATATAAACAAAAAGATGAATAAGTCGAGTTTTAACGGGCGAGAATGGCGTCTAAAGTTTTTGTAAATAACTCATACGCAGTATTGCCTATTATCATTTATTTTTTCAGTTATAAATAGTAGGCGATGAATTTATTTATAAACTATTAAAATTTGTAAATATTTTTTTTCTTTTTTTCCACCCTTGCAAAGGGTATAATTTTGCCTGAAGTTTGCAACGCATAAATATTCATTTCCGACCCTATAAACTATATATATTCTTGATCAGGACGACGAGCGAGTCGATTGAGCTTTGTCCGTCCGTCTGTCTTCCGCTGTCCGTCTGTCTTCCGTCTGTCTTGTCTGTTTCTACGCAAACTAGTCTCTCAGTTTTAAAGCTATCGAGCTGAAACTTTGCAGAGTCTTCTTTTTACTGCACACTGCTAATATGTCGGACCGACCGGATCGGTGACTATATCTTATAGCTGCCATAGGAACTATCGGTTGAAAAGTGGGTCTTTGTGAAAAACTTTTTTTTTAATTTAACGTGTCTCACATCAGTTATTAATATTAAACGCAATTAACAGTTTGGAAGTTTGTCAAAATCGAGCTACTCGGTCGAAATGTGGGTTTTTTTAATTTCAAACAATGACAGCAATTAAAATGAACTAATAACTTCATTTGTAAAAATTTGTATTTGGTGAACGTGGCGTATGAATAATATTTTTAAAAACTTTGAGACCCTGTCGCGCCCATTTAAAATTAAAATAAAATTTTTTGATTTTCACAATTATTAATTATACAACAAATATTAGCTTTGGGAATGCTGAGACCTCCTTTTTTTCATTTTGCCGGTTTGAGGACCGCTCTAATGCACATACAATAGCAGTCTTTTTATGACTTTTTGACATTTTTTAATTTTAAGTGCCTCAAAACTTTATCTACCGAGGATCACGAAGTTGCCCACACTTGTGGTAGTACATCGTGTCACTTTGAAAGCTGTAAGCTTATTTTAAAATTGTTTAAACAGTAATTTGATAAACACATTTTGAATTCCAGCGGCTGACAAATCAGTGCTACCTTACAATTTGGCCGCCGTTTTGGGTATTTTTTAGTGCATTTTAAGACATTTTGGGCTTATTTTTCCCTATCACCTAAAAAAAAAAAATTTTTGATTTTCTGACATAAATTTTTATTTGTACTGGACATCTGCCCTTTAGAAGAAAAAAAAGCGAATCTTAAAAAAACATCAGTAAAATTAATATAATTTATTTCTATTTTGTAAATCTCGATCATCATATTGAAAAAAATGAGAAAATTGGTTAAACCCCCTTTATATAAATCTTTTTCTTGAGTAAATAAATTTTTTTGTACATGTATTTTCGGTTTTCACTAAAAATTTTTGATTCAATGATTTTTCTTGTTGATTTTACCTTCGGCACAGAGTATAAAAATTGGATTGAGGATTGAGGGAAAATCTTTTTGACTAATACAGTCAGTCTAAATTGGGACACATTCATACACAAATTATTCTGACAACTTAAGGGTTTTTGAGGTGTTGCCTTGGAATTCCCTACCAGTTTAACACTTCCAGTCAAGGGCCCAGGGGGGGGTAGCTGCCTTGGGGAGCGGACTTTTTCATTTATAACTTTAGTTTTCCGCAATTATTTTGAAGCTTGTCTCTTATTTCATATCAAATGCATCTTGATCTAATTATTTAAAGTTGAAAAATATAATTAAAGAAATATATGAGAAAAGTTCAGGCACAGCTGCCCCCACCTTTTCGGAAAAGCTGGCTACGCCTTGCTTCCAGTCGATGGGCCAAGTCTATTGAAGAGACTTCTTTGGCGACAAGCTTTTTGTGAGCGTGTTTTTGTCTTGTTTTCGCAGACCAATCACATCGAGCCGGCTGGAGCTTGCTAGTTTGTTTGACAAAAAGGCTGTTAAAATATTTTTTTTCGGGTCAAGATGAGTTAAAATATCGAGCTCTAGTCAATTTCGGGCATTTTTGCAGCAATCCTTATTCGGATTGAAGATTGTTGAATATAAGGCTCAATTTAATTTCGGGTATTCTTGCACCAAGCTGATTTCGAGATCAAATCAAATGCGAATATCGGAGCTTAAATCAATGTCGGACCTTCTTCATTCAAACAAACTGAGGGATCAAATCGAGCTTGAATAAGAATATAAAATCAATCCCGATTGTTGTTGAAATAAGCCTATATCGAGGTAAAGTAAAGCTCAATTTCTGGATTGAAAAGACCGTACTTAAGGCAACCCTTTCGTTTTTGGCTTGAGAAAATCCGGGATTGACCGACTTCTGACATCTCTTAGTATTGATTTTAGCCCAGATATTTCGGATTTTGTTTTCTGTTTAGCATTTTAGACATGTGTGCGATGAGATGCCATTCCATTCGTGCTCAGTGGAAGGTTGTGGGTTCAATTCCCAGACCAAACTACGCAAAGTTGAGAACAATAACTTTTATATTTCTTTGTTTTTCAGAAGTTCTAAATAAATCATATCCATATCCTATAAAATATGGAGGAGAAAAAGTTGAGCTCTTTCGGGGTTAAAATCAATATAAATTATCGACCTCAAATTTATCTCGAACATGCTTAAAATAATCCTGATTTAAGATAAAATTGTGACCGAATGTTTTGCAAAATTTAATCTTTTTGAGATTACCTGGGGATAAATGTAATGTTTTCGGGATTAAAATAAGTACGATCAAATCAATTTTTTTTGGTAAATGTTGGTCTTGAGATCAAGCAAAATTCGTTCTCATTCTGGGTTTTAAATTCTAGGGAGTGAGAATAAGTAACTGAACAAAAAGAGCCACCTTAGTTGGTGAGCGTAGCATTCGAAACTCAAGGATCAATCATTTCTGGAGTAGAAGTTTATTCTTACATTTTTACTCTCTCTGTACATACGAATATTTTCTCAGTTGCCAGTGGCATCTTCTCTGTTCACTTTGCCGTCCCCTGTTTCTTTCCTTTTGTTTTAAAGTTCATGTGCCCTGAATTTCAGCACTACTGAAAAAACTTCTTAAAGCTTTCAATAAAATTTACCTCTTTTTTGCTAGCAATAGGTAGTTCACTGCAGAAGCACCGCTTTCATAGGCAGTAAGTCTATATCGCCAGCACTTTCACAGTTCGTATGGTGGCCCATTATCCACTGGTTCAATACGAGATTCAAACATTATCTGTCAGTGATAATCGTTAAAATGAATGATTACTGGTCTTATAAAATACTTGAATATTCAACTAGCCCAGCCACTCATTATGGTTTACCTCTCCATAATACACAACACACTTGTTCCTCTGGGAAACCAAATCGTTTGGCACGTGTTAATGCCACACGTTTCCCTACCATCGAAGTTTGATAATATTTAATATCTTTTGCGAGGTAGAATGTTTGCATTAAATGCTCGTTAGTTCCTGCTCCATTGGCTCCACTCCAAAGCAAATTATCAGTCAGCGTAGTCGTCAGTGAGTGGGTCTAATCAGAGCACCCCAAAAAAAGAACCATAAAAAACAAAAACAAAAACACAAAACTGACATGAATGAAAAGAGGAAAAACTTTGAATCTACCCCCCTTCATTCCCTTCCTGCTCGTCCCATCTTCATCACCTCGCGTGTGTCACTTTTTTTGGTTCCATGTTATTTTTGGCGTTTTGTTTGCTTTGGCGTTGCGGCTTATCGCATAATTTGAATAAAGTAGCTGCAATCTTCAGTCAGTTTATCGCAAATTAGACTACAACAATATCCAAGATAAAAACTACAACAACAACAAATTGCCTGTGTGCAGAAGTGGAAAAAACAACAGACAAAAATGCCAAGAGGAAAAAAATAGATTGAGATTGGGCTAAAAATGTAATTTGATTTTTGATTATCTTCTTCCTGGTTTGAACTCGACCAATATAAAATGTTTATCTTTTTTAAGTGCCATTACACATACATACATAAAAAAAATATTATAAACACAGGAAATTGTGTAAAGTGTGGAAAGGTTGAGGCTGAATAATTGAATCACTCACTGTAAATTGCAAACTGTCTCGTCTACTTCTGCTGGGCCGTTGAGCAAATGGCTTGACACTATTAATTATACAAAATGTCTGCACGTTGTCATGAAATAAACTATAAACGATATTAGAGAATCTAAGAGTTTCTATTGAAATGGGAATGGAAAGACGTAGTCGAAATTTCCACGAAAGACATTTCATTGGAAGAACGTACAAATTTATATGCTTTTATGGCTTGTTTAAAATGAAAAGGAATATTTTTAGCGCTAACTGAACTGTAAGGCAGCATCACAGGGAGGAAGTCTTCTTTGGCTGTAAGACAAAATTGCCTGGGTTACAGTTGAATTTGATTTTAAACTGTTCCTTGAAAAAGAAGTAGAAAAATTATATAAATATCTTTCGTTTTCTATGGTAAGACCGATGGTCACAAATGAAGCTGTCGTGTGGAGCAAATCTTCTTACCGCTGGCAAAGCACCATGAGCCACGTGCTAAAAGGTAGGAACTAGAAAGTAAACCTAAGGAACTCTGAGAAGTTGGATATAAAACTGCCTGAAATCCTCCCAGAGCAGAAATGGTTTCACAGTTCCACTTTGTTTAGTTGAAAAATTTTAGGAATTATTTAAGCTAAGATCTTAAATTTTAGAAATTAGTTAAGCTGGTGTAGGTTCAGAAGTGGTTTAAGGGGGTATTGTCTTGTCGAGGCTGTTTTATGGACCTTTTTTAAGAAAATCTTATCTGAAAACGCAAAGAGTTTTACCAACTCTGTTTTTTGTATAATGTTACAAACAGATTAGAGTAAACAAAAATATTTTTACTGCTTCGATACGAGGGCTGTTCAAAAAGTTCTCGGTCGTCAAAGTGTGGGGTCCAAAAAAAAGGTATAGTGCTGGCGGCCTTGTTTCCACGTCTCCAGGTTGTGTGAATTGAAAACTAAAAACGGGGTTATAATCAGTATAGATGTCATTCTAATCTGACACTCGAACAAAATTTTATGATTTTTTTTTGACGAAATGGCGGCCATTGAAGAATTAAAATTCGAATTTGGGTCCTTTTTTTGTAGTTTAGTGTAAAAAAAATTGTAAAATTTTTTTAAAATTATGATTGAGGGTCAGAGAAGAATGGTGGCGATTCTGCGTCGATTTCACTTTGAATTATCAAAATCGGTTTAGTGTAACTGGAGATATCATGGCCACCAGTTCGAAAAACGTGGTTTCGAGATAAATGCGTTTAAAGCAAAGCTGCAAACCTCTAAAATTTTGCAGAAGGTTCGGTCCGGGGGTTCGAACCCGTTGTAAAGTTTATTTCCCTGAACCCAAGGTTCGAACCTCGGTTCGCTTGTACATAAAAAAATAGTCTCCATTTATTAATACTTATTTTGTTTAAAATAATATTTTTATATCAATAATGCAATTTTAATTATTAAATTTATTTACAACATTTGAGAACTATTAGCAGCGTGCAGTAAAAAGAAGACTCTGTGGAAAGTTTCAGCTCGATAGCTCCAAAACTGAGGGACTAGTTGGCGTAGAAACAGACAGACGGACAGACGGACGGACAAAGCTTAATCGACTCAGCTCGTCATGCTGATCAAGAATATATATACTTTATGTGGTCGGAGATGATTCCTTCTATGCGTTGCAAACTTCTGGGCAAAATTATAATGCACTTTTCAAGTGTATAAAAATTTAAGGTTCTATTAACTCGGTTCCCCGGATTCAAAGTATTTTATACAACACCATTGAACGATATAATTTAGCATGAAATATTTAATTTATTTGTTCGACACCCTGTAAATCTATGTCCACATTGACAACTCAAAGATAAGTTAAACCGCTATAGGGATAGAACTTTTAAAGCCTTCTTTAGCCATCAAACCTCCAATATACATATCTGATTTTGGATTTTTGATAAATTTTCTATAAAATATTCTGAATTTATTGAGCCATGTTGTGCAAAGATCGTCACATGTTGAAAATCGTATGGAGAAAAGTCCGGTCTAATGTACAATGAACATATGTGAAGTTAAGCAAGTATGCTCGGTTACTAGGTCAAGTGGCTCATATTAAACGAATTTAAACTTATGTTCAAAGCAGTGTCGATTTCATTCAAAATTATCTAGTAACCAATTTATATAAAAAGTCATACCAGCTTAGTTCAAAGCATAGCTGTTAAATTGGGATTACGATTAGTAATCAATTACATTATTTTTTAAAAAGAATTGTAATGATTATATAATCCACTTGGTTTAAAATATTTGATTACTAATTGATTACTTTCAGAAATAATCAAAAATAATCGGGATTATTCAGGACTACCAAAAAATAATCAAAAATAATCAAAAAGTAATCAAAAAGTAATTCGACTACTTTACAAGATTATTTTTTGAATATTTTTGATTATTTAACAAAAAAAGCATAGCCAGTTTTGCCCTCAATGATTTCATATAGCACTTTTAGCTGCCTTCTAAAAGTTGTCGGTAATGGCGTAGAGGTTAAGGCCTATGACTGAAAGTCAGTGAGTCCTAGGTTCAAGTCCCAGTTTGGGAATTTTTTTTTTTTTTTTTTTTTTTTTTTTTTTTTGTAATCTAGAATTTTAAAACAATTGCATTAGCTCCCGTGTACCAGTTTATGCTATTAAGCACAGCAAGGAAAATATGTATTGTTTCTCCTTTTCATTTCATCGTGTAATGGCCTGTATGACTCCCCGGCTCTTTTTCTTGATGCAAGCAACTTTTGTAAACGTTACGTCATACCCAGTTTTTCAAATAAAGCATAATAAAAATTATACCTACTAATTCTATAAGGCAACAACATGAGACTTTTTCTAATATATTAAAGGGTGGGTGTTGATTCTAGATGATTTCCGTGTGTTGAAGTAATGTTGAGCTAATGCAATTGTTTTAAAATTCTAGATTACAAAAAAAAAAAAAAAAATAAAAAAAAAAAATTCCCAAACTGGGACTTGAACCTAGGACTCACTGACTTTCAGTCATAGGCCTTAACCTCTACGCCATTACCGACAACTTTTAGAAGGCAGCTAAAAGTGCTATATGAAATCATTGAGGGCCACAAATCTGGCTATGCTTTTTTTTTGTTAAATAATCAAAATATTCAAAAATAATCTTGTAAAGTAGTCGAATTACTTTTTGATTACTTTTGATTATTTTTGAAAATTATATTTTTGGTAATCCTCCAAATAATTTTTTTTAGGTTTTTAATATATTTTTTTTTTTTTTTTTTTTGTTTAAATTTTAGTTTTTTGAAAATATCTATAGATTTCCAATATTTCGCTGTTCATGTCTTTGAAAAAATCATTTAATTTTGTGAACCGAACCTAATTTTTTGAAAAAGAGGTCCGGTTCGGGTTCAGGTTCGAGGAGTCAAAAATTTTAGGGGTTCGGTTCATGGTCCGGCTCGTTGGGCCCAAAAACCCGAACCGAACCGGTTCGAAGGGGTTCGGTTCAGGACCGGTTTGCAGCCTTGGTTTAAAGTTGGAAGAAATTTGAAAATTGCTGGTTTTATCGAAGACATTCAAAATCGATTGAACAGGTTGAAATTGTTTAAGTGTGGTTCAAAATAGATCTGGAGTTACATCGGTGTCTAGGACCATCGATGGTTTCGCTGTTTGGAAAGTAAAACGACTATGATACATTCATTCATAATTCAATGAGCTTGGTTGCGAATGGGATCGTTAGCGTTATCTTCTTGGCGAACCCTGCCCTAAACTATAGCTACTTTCCGTTTGATAAATATAAAATAAGTATAAACCTGCATCAAAATTAAATTCCCAAAAACTCTTTATTCTATTAAGTATAATTACATAAGACCAAATTCAAGTATTTGTACTCAAAATCCATAAGGGACATGCTATGAGCAATCACCCACCTTCGACTTCGAACGCCATACATAGATTATGCGATTCTTTTGAATTTAAGTGCATAATATAAAATGCTCCTGGAGGAAAATAACAGAGTACAGCAAGGCCAATATTCATATGATATTTTGGTGAAAGTTTGGCGAAAGATCGTCTTGCTGCGATATGTTAATATGAAATGTGGAAGTCTTTCCTGTAAAAGGCACGAATAGTCCTACTACACCAGAGATTAAAACTGAAACGAATAACGGTTAGGGTTAGGGTTACTGTTTTGGCCTATCGCTTTTTTTCGGTTACTGTTATATTACGGTTGTGGGATATCGGTTATGGAACGGGTTATGGCTATTAACCTAATTCTGTTTCGGGTTTCGGTTACGGTTACGGCTATTAGTATAAAATATTACTTTGAAAAATCATGCAGACAAAAAGCTCTCTATTTATAATCTTATTTATTCAGTTCTTGTCCAAAGATCAAATATCTTGTACAAAAGTATTTACACCTATTTTAAAGTTTAACATTATAAGTTTTAACTAAAAGATAGAAAACCATTTTATTTACAAAAGTGTCATGTTAAGTGTAATTAGATAAATATTCATTGGTCAACCTATAAAATATTTGCCGCTATGTACCTTCATGAAACAATTGTTTATGCTCAGAAATGACATCTTATTCTAGATTGTAAGTAGATTTAAATAGCATAAAAGCATTAAGAGTTTGATAGTCAACACGAACCTTGAGAGGTTTCATTATAAATTCAACTCCTGAAAAAAAACACTTAACAATTACATGTGTCAGTGGTTTTACGCTCACTCTTTTTCGTTCACGTTTTTCGTGAAACATTTTTTTGAAAATGGGTGGAGTTGGGTGTGGTAAGTGGGTGGAATTTAGTATGAAGTGGGAAGTGGTGGGATGTGGGTGGGAAGTCGGTGGGATGTATGCGGGTAGTGGGTTTGAAATTGTCTGATATTGATTCTTTTTTGTTGAAGGCGCAGCGAAGCGCGACGGGATATATACTAGTAAATCTATCTAAATCTAATCTATCTATCTATACCGAAAAAATTTTATATTTTTTCATATAAATTTTACTCCGATATGATAAAATATCAAATTGACGAGTTAAAAATATCGAATCGACATTTTTTAACTTACCATTATAACATTTGTAGTAACAACTCCGACACTTTTTAATATCAATTTAAGTGAATGCTAATATTCTGGATCAGAAAGCTTTTACTTTCTCTGTGTATGGAATTTTTTGTTTAGGCAGTTGCTTTGTTAAAATTCGAAATAATTTGACATCTTTTTTCCCGATTATGAAAATCTTCTTCAAGTCGGAAGGTTAAAAGTTAAATATTTTCCCTTGCTGTCTGCTTTGTTACAAAAGCAAAAAATACAACACGAGGACAACAAAACAAAAGCAATGTGATAGCTTGCTATCTAAAATAAAAAACAGTTAGATTTTTAAAAATTCTGATTCGGAAACTTATACGACTGAGAAAAAAAACTTTTCCTTTCCAAATCTTGAAATTATTAAACAAAATTTTGTTGTGAAAGGGAACCCTTACAGTTTTGACTCAATTCCTGACTTTTTGTCATGTTTCTTTTTGTTGTTCTCCTGCCTTTTGTTTGTTTTTATTATTGATGGCCTGGCCCAACTTGGTTCCGGTGGTTACTTCAATATGACCAACTTTATGGTCATAAACTTTGCTGCAGAGCTTAATTAAAATGTCGTTCATTCCATTTTGAGAACCCAGCTCCTTTAGAGACTTCGTGTAATTTCAATTTCACACATTTAAACAACAAGCAAATTTTTTTTACCAAAAAGGGAAAAAAAAATTAGGAAACTTTGTTGAAAGCCTGACAGCAAAGTGCTTTACCTGGGGGCTTGGGTTTGGCCTGACAGTTTTTTTTGTACCATGTTGAACATATGTTTTACCAGAACACAAAAGTGCAGAAGACCACAAGGCAAAAGTTGTGCCCCAAGGAAAATGCATTTGCTGCTTCGTACATGCTCGTACATAATTCGACTTGGTTGGGACTCTGGTGGAAAGTTTTTCCTGGTGACAAAGGAAATATAGTTGCAAGTGAAGACAGCCATTTATGCTTTGGAATATTTATGGCAGGACTGAGAAAGAGCCAATAAATAAAATGAATAAATATTTAAAACTTTCTCAACAAAATATGTACAAATATTTATATGGCTTAGCTCTAATCATCATAAACAATTGTCTCCCAAAAACTTTCTTATCTTGGATTTCTCCGAATGTTTAATTTCAGCTTCAACTCGGTGGGATCCTCCTGCTCTGGCCACAAAAGAATACAATTTAAGCAGCCAGGTAGGTAAACATTCAAACAAATAGATAAATAATTATAATCATTCATCAAAATGTAAATATGTATGTGCGGGTAAGTGGACACAACCCGGCAGAACACCTTTAACCTCAACCCCCCGAGGGGTCGGCACGTATTAAGCCGTAGAGAACATAAATAATTTGAGAGCGTGTGTGTTCAACTGAAATGCTTGTTGTTGTTAAATAAATAAAAGTGGCAATATTTGCCTGGCCATAAAAATGCAAACGCAAAATGTTGTATAAATAATTAAATTCAATTTTCTGGCCAATTCCTCCACTATTTTAGGGGATTTGAAGGAGACACACACACACGCACACTGAAGGCACTAATAAGCGGGAGGAGCGCCATAAAAGTTGCACAAATTATGGCCATAAAACAATTTATCAAATTTTGTGACATTAACTACCAAAGAGAGACGCACACACACACACTCACACACAAACACGTCAGTCATGGGAGGCAGCCAGGACATGCTCATTAGGCGTGCCAAATGTCACACCCACACGGATACCATAAATGGAACATACATTATGGAGTGCAATAATTATCACACTTTAAGCATAGATATAGAAAAAATGTAACAGGAGCGCCACATCCTCCACTATTGACAGCCATTGATGACGCCATTGTCCATGTCCGTGTCCGCATTTTACTGTCCCTGTTAATGAGATGCAAATAAGGCTCATGTGCAAACGATTTGACCGACTTGACATTACCATTTTACCATTTGCCATTTACGGTACATTTGCATATGTGTGTGTGTGTGTGTGTGTCTGCATGCATGTAGCTGTTCCGGATACGGACACGGATGCGTATGGTGAGCGCGGAACGAACCTTTGCCATATTTGCGCATTACGACAAACTACAACGACGCACACAAAAAGTGACGTGGATATGTGATAATGACAACCGACAGCCAAAGGAGAGCGCGCGGGCGAGCGCCAGGCATTGTCCTTTGTCCTTTTTGTTGTACGTATGAGTGTGTGTGTGTGGGACTGGCTGGGTGTTTGTGCTTTGATATTGGTTTTTGTGTGGTTGGAAAGGCACAGTGGTCGACTTTAATAAAAGCATATAAATAGCTCTCATCGATACGATCTGTCAGATGTAGATTTTATATGCGAAATGCTGCTTGATGACTCATTAAATTTGTAACCAAACGACAAATGAGGGCAAATAGCACTCGAGACAACTGCAAATTTGTTAACATTGGTCATTACAGGATGTGTCACCTTTTTAATTTGTCACAGATGTTCATTATGTTGACGGAATTCAACAACTAATGACAATCAATGTGATGAAAATGACATTTGCCTCTGTAAAAAAAATTTGTTGAAAGAACAAATATTTTGCTTTGCTTTAAGTAGCGCACGGAAAGATAAAATCAATTATTTCTTACCAAAATATTGCCAAGTCTGAAAAAACTAATTGAAGTACTTGAAATACTTGAGAGCTTGACGGATATCTTGAAGTCCATCACAGCCGACTTTAACATACTGTAATCTCAGTGCAAAAAGAAAACTTGGAACAAAATAGTTTAAAAGATAAAAAGCAACAGAAGCAATCAAAATTAGACGACTTCAGTGCAGTTTTGGGTATTAAAAAGAACAATAAATTTCGTAATTTTTGTGTTTTTTACGTTTTTATAATTTCCCCAAGTTTGATCAAAATCGGAAAACAAAAATGACAAAGCTTAAACTCATAGAAAGCAAGTTAGAATGTCGGTCAAGCCCGACTGTAATATACTCTGTACCTGGAGTAGCAGCTAAAAGCTGCTTAACAATAGATGGCGCCACTATTTGCACTGCACAATGAAGGATTTTTAAAAGTAACCAATAGATGACGTCACTACTGCCAGGGCGGGGTAACTTTCTTGTGGTCATAACTAGACATCGGATTTTAGGTGAAAACATATTTATAATGGGGGTCCAAAAATTTTTGTTTTTCTAATTTTTTTTTAAGTGTTTTTTTTATTTCGTTTTTGAAGTGGGCAACTTTTTTTTTTCATAGTCTCCAAACATTTTAATTTTTTTCACAGGCTTTAACCTCAGTTTTCCACGATTTTTAATAGCTTTTTCAGAATTTTACCATTGCGGGATGCAGAGATATAGCGATTGTTTTATTTTGTTAAAGTTGCTTATTGCTAAATATTTGATGGGTCTAAAAATAAATAAAAACTTTCAAAAAATATTATTTTTCCTCTACTTTGTGATAAAAATATTTGCGACGGTTGAACTGGTGGAAAAAACCGCCGAAACTTAAGAAAAAAAAATTAAATCGCGATTTCTAAAAAAACGGCCATTTTGAGATTTTTCAAAAAAATTAGGAGTAATCCTCTTGATATTCTTAGTTCTCTAAAAAAGGTTTCATGATGGGACAGCCATAACTTTCCGCGAAACTCACTTCCAAAGAATACAATTTTACTGAAATCATAGTAGGCTACTGCTACTGTGATGTACTACTACAGGAAACAAACTGAGTTGCGTCATGAGTCCATTGTAATATTATCGGATGATTCGCAGCATAACACAACTGCACTTTATTGTTTTCAAAGGAAAATTGTGCAGTACATAAAAGAACAGTTCGCTCCCAGCAAAATAATTTATTTCAGCGACGGGGCCGCTCAACATTTCAAGAACCGGTATTATTTTGCGAACTTTTTTAAGCATCGCGAAGACTTTTGAATTCCCGTGGAGTGGCACTTTTTTGGAACGGCGCATGGAAAGCGCGCTTGTGACGGCATTAGAGGAACATTAAAAACACACGCAGCACGGGCTAGTCTTCAAGCCGTAAACACAGCTGACCAAATTTTGTCTCCAGAGGCGTTATTCGATTGGGCCAAAAAGAATATGGAGAAAACTGAGGTATTTTTTTGGCTCTAAGGCTGAAATAATGAAAGTGGCAGAGGAGTTGACTGTCCGCTTCAACCATGCGAAAACGGTACCAGGTACTCACAAATACCACAGCGTCATCCCCATCGACAATGACCATCTCATGTTTAAGAAATATTCCTACGCTGATGACTTCGATGTGTTTCCAAAAAGAAAGAATATGCCCAATAAAAATGCTTAATTTTATATTACTATTGCTTATAGCCTACTATGATTTCAGTAAAATTTGATTCTTTGGAAGTGAGTTTCGCGAAAAGTTATGGCTGTCCCATCATGAAACCTTTTTTAGAGAACTAAGAATATCAAGAGGATTACTCCTAATTTTTTTGAAAAATCTCAAAATGGCCGTTTTTTAGAAATCGCGATTTATTTTTTTTTCTTAAGTTTCGGCGGTTTTTTCCACCAGTTCAACCGTCGCAAATATTTTTATCACAAAGTAGAGGAAAAATAATATTTTTTGAAAGTTTTTATTTATTTTTAGACCCATCAAATATTTAGCAATAAGCAACTTTAACAAAAAAAAACAATCGCTATATCTCTGCATCCCACAATGGTAAAATTCTGAAAAAGCTATTAAAAATCGTGGAAAACTGAGGTTAAAGCCTGTAAAAAAAATTAAAATGTTTGGAGACTATGAAAAAAAAGTTGCCCACTTCAGAAATAATTACAATGGTGAAGAGAATAGACCGAGCGACAGAATATTTTATATTATTTTACTATGACGGAGTTGAAACCAATTTGCAAAAAAATACCAAAGCGGAACCAAATTAGTAAGGAGGCATAGATATAATTAGGCCAATTATGTTAGAGGTTGGTTGGAAAATTGAAATGTAAAAAAGAAAATTATTGGTAATACGAGGCATTTAATATAATTTCCTGTGGGTGGTGAGCTTTAGTGTTTAATAACTTTAGTGTTTGATGTAAGTAAAATAGAAGGGGATTTTAGGAGAAACTAGAATGGCGAAAGATACCAAATTTTTTCCCAAAAGCGGGGAAGGAAAAATAAGGAGAAAAAGCAATTAATTAAATTTATGGGTTGGTTAAGGGGCCCACAAGGGGGCTGGGATGGAGAATAAAAAAAAATTGGAAAATAAGTTTTAAATTGAAGCGGAGATAATAAAAAAAAAAAAAAAGGGAAATGAAGATTATAATTTTTATTAATATTATAATTAACAAAAATATCTAGGGAGGGAAAGGTGTGGAAGGTGTATAAAAATAAAAAATTTTAATTTAAAATAATTTTTACTAAATTGTAAATTGATGAATGATAATTTTTGTTTATTTTTTTTTTATAAAAAATATAAATTGAATGAATATAAATATAAGTATTTAAAGTTTATATTAGTTATTAAAAATTAAAATTATTGTGTGTAGGGGGGGGGTGATGGATGGTATTTTTTAAAAATAAAGAAAAATAAAAAAATTTTAATAGTTATGTTAACCAGAGAGAATAAATATTAAAAAAATTACTTATACTTTTTTTTTTTATGTAAGGGGGCTACTTAAAATAAGTGTTATGGATTAAAAGAAGAGGTAAGGTTTTGTGTCTGATTTGAAGGGAGTGGCTATATGGTGTGATAAAAAACACCTAATTTTAATTTTAACCTAATGGGTAGAGCAACAAGACCGCTTCATGATTAGTGGGAGAAATGAATTAATTAAAAATATAATAGGGGATTAGAGGATGAAATTTTTTGGGTTTTCCGGTAAAATTTAGTATATTTTTATAAAATATAGGAAAGGGGGAATAGTCATGAAGAATTATTTGTATTAAATATATTATTTTTAAAATTTGGTTGCCCTTAAAACCCTTTGAGTAAGAAGTAGGGAGATGAAAAAGGAATTATTTTTATTTGATTTGGGAGTTTATATAGGGTTGAGGGGGTGAGACTGGAGTAAAACATTAGCATCAGATGATGGTACGAATGACCCCACCTGCGAAAGGAAAAATATAATAAATTAAAAGAGAGATGAATTTATGAAAAGAAATAAAATTTAATCGATGGTTTGGGTTAAAAAGGTTATTCTTTTTCTTTTTATCTATTTAGGAATAGATAAAGTATGTAGTTTGGGTTAAGGATACAATATTAATGTGTATTGAGGGCCCGAGGGTTTGGAAAAGCGAAAAAAGCAAAAGAAGAAAGGTTACCGGACCACCACCATCGGATCCATTCGGTTTGGGTATCATGCACCCGGACAGGAACCGAAACCCCATATTTATTCCCCGTGGATCTGGACCCCAGATGTACGCACCTTAAACGGAAGCCCCCGCCATTAGATCAGGAGCAATTTAAAAAAAGTGTAAAAATAAAAATTTATTTGTTATATGGCTGCTTAGTTAGCGGGAAATAATATACAATATTTGGTTTGATCATGTTATACCACAACGGCGATTATTACGCGCCCGTGGTAAAGAGCGAAAAATAAAAAAAAAAAAAAAAAAAAAAAAAATGAAATACTAGGCGCTTGAAAATTCCGAAATTATATATTTATCCCTTCTGTCAAGTGGATGTGAATTAGGGGTCATATCTAGTAAATATATAAAGATTGTGGATTTTACAGCAGCATCAGCATTGCTTGCCCATAATTGGCAACGTATAGATTCCTAAGTCTTTTCCAAAAATTAAAGAGACAATATTTTTGGATAAAACTTCGACATAAGTCCCGTTACGTTGAACCATTAATTACGAACTAAATATCAAAACAAATTGACTGCATGGCAGCCACTCTTCCATTATAGTTCAATTCAAATTGGCTTTTCGCCTTTCTTTGCAGCACTTGGCTCTTTCCCCTCGTCAACCTTCCTGCGCTCTCCACTCTTTCCCGTCCCCCCTCATTTCTTACCGAAGCGTTGTCGACTGAATTTTCTTTCTATACCCCGCCGCAGCGCCTCAATTTTTTTGATGCGGCCCATATAAACTTTTCTTTGGCGTTTTCACCCACGTCGCGGACAAATTTTGCAAATTTTCTTTCTTAGTGCTAGGATCTCTAGGATAGGTTGATAATATGTCCGTCTGTCAGTCAGTCAGTCGGGCCTACAGACTTAAAGTATAGATAGGGTCGGATATGATTCCTTCTCCCTGTTACCTACCTTTTTACCTTTTGTACAGAGTATAAAAACTACTATATTATTGCCTAATAGCCGTTTAGTAGCCATTCTCGCCTTTCTCAAAACAATCTGCTAGCAGCAGAAAAAAAGTTGTTCACTTGTTAGTGAGCTAATATATATTTTTCAAAATTCCATATAGTTGACTTTACTTTATACTTTATATTTGATTATTTTGGTTAAATAAAAATTGTTGGCAGGTATAGGCCAATTTTTTCCATAGTCGAAAGCCACCAGTTCGGTTTTAAAATTTAGTTTTTGCAGGTAATTGAACCGTGGTTTCTTCGTTGGTCGGTTAATATTTAAGTAATATAAATTTCAAACCTTAAATCACATTTTGTGACTTTTTCCACATGTAGAGTAGAAACGTGAGGTAGATGTTTGTTCGGTCCGGTTTGATTCAGAAATTATGCATGGTTGAATTGAAATTTATGAGATTTTTTTAATACATCCCCCAATATTTATAAAAGCGTCGTTAAATTTTTAATAAAAATCCAAACTGATTTCGATAGGAGAAATTTTTTTCGATAAAAAAATATGGTCTCCAAAATAATAAAAAAGTTTTGGAAAATATCTTGAACAAAATCTTTTATAATTTTCACTTTTTAAACCCTTGGAGAGGGTATATAAAAATTGACCGGATGTTGAAGGAAGCATTCCCGATTACATGAAGTATATTTATTCTTAATCAGAATGACGAGCTGAGTTTCTGTGCTATCTCCTCCGTCAGTTTTAAAGCTATCTTAATCAAACTTTGTATGAAGTCTTTTGGTACAAATTTGATATTTTGGTTTTTGGAATATATTGTATACCATGCTCCAAGGGTATATAAACTTCGGTCGAGTCGAACCTATCTTCCCTCTATTTTGTTCTTTAATTTTTTGTCACTTTCAGTTTGTCAGAAATATCAATAATATCGAGTTATTTCTTTTTAGCACTCTTTTCTTTTATTTGGTGTGTGGCATTTTCATTTGCCATGTCAGGCAAATGTCAAATGTGCCAGTCAAAGCGGCTTCTTCTTTCTGTTGTTGCTTTTGTTGTTGTATGTACATATATGCCAAACGCGTGGCACTCCAATTAAACGACAAAATGCTCTCAATATTTTGTCAGGGCTTTGATTTATTCGACTTTCGAGTGCCTGAATTTGTTACATGTGTCAGTCATTCATCACAATTTTTGGCCATCACCCAGAGCAACCAGCTGGCACCCATTCCCCCCCCACCCCCGCCTCTCACCCACCCATAGTATAGCCGCTTAAGCTGTCAAGGTACCCACACGAAAGAAAACCGTTGCATACTTTTAAGCGCGGAGTGGTGTGAGGCCTTAATTGATCGAGTGGGGGGTGGAGGGCTCTCAAGTGTTTGTGCATTTGCCCGAAATATTAAGGTAAAGCACAATCAATTTTTCATTTATCTTTCGCCCGGCTAACACAAATACACAATCAGGCGGTGAATGTCAATAAACTGAAGCACACACACACGCACACACGCCCAATTTGTATTAAACAATAACAACAAATAGCAATCACAGAGACAAAATCCGTTACTCGCCATGCCATCGACGTCAACAAGAGAGACGTAGCATTTCAATGGCCATTTTCGTTGCGGTTTCTCGCTCTGACGTCAGAGGTTGCGGCTGAAGCTGCTGGGTGTTGAGTGCTATGTGTGCATGCGTGTGCCAGTGTGTGCGTGTGTGTGTGTAATTTGGGGCAGCCAAATGCTTTTGCTATTTAAGGTTGTTGTTGTAGCCGTAAGTACGCATCGATTTGGTATAGGAAATGCTGCTATATCTCATGTGTCATGATGAGTTTTGGTTAAGTTGCAGCTGGGGGAACAGCCTCCAAATGCTGCTTTGAATGTTAATGCATTGAGCCGCCGGAAGAATTTAACATTCAAGATGTGTTTAGAAAATACCCAAGACCTTGGCAAATAAGTTTCATATTTTGATGAAGTAAAATAATAACATAGGGCTACAAATAAAGGCCAACTATTGCAACAGAAAAGTTAGCAATCGTCTCTGAACTCAAATAAATAGTTCGTTTTCCTCCAGCACGTCAGACTTAAGAATTATTTGGATTACCTGTAATTTGTAGATCCTTTGGCGTGGTGACATTAAGTAAACTATTCAAACCAAATTTGTTTTAATTTAAGCTGCATTGAATAACCTTACAGAAAACCCAAACACAAAGTTTTGATTTTGTGTAACACACAAGGAAATCTGTGGGTAAATTTATCAGCTTAACAAAGTCGATCAAATTAACCAAATATTACAGTAACTTTTTCGTAAACCTTTACGTAAGGAGAACTATTGCTTTAGTAAATCTAACCGAAAATCTCGTTTAGAAATGCGCCAACCCACATAATTAGTTATATTTACATCGTTAAAGTTACAGTCAGGGGTTCCACAGAAATCTGTAGAGATTTTGCCGACGGTTGGTTTTGTAAATCTTTCGAAAAATTCGCTGGTGCCACAGAACTTCGAGAGATTTCATTTTCCATTTGTAGTTCCATCTCTAAAAATAGGACTGAATCTCTCGCCAAATAATTTATATTCTTTTAATTTTGGGTTAAATTGATGTTTAAATGAAATTTTTTGATTGTGTCATATGTTTTATGATGCATTTTTAAATTATAATTAAAATTTAAGTCTTATTCTCCATAAATAAAATGAAAAGTTTAAAAATTTGTTGGCGCCAAACATGAGGTATAACTTGCCAGCCCTTAATCCGCTGGCTGCCAACCAGATGGCGCCACAATCGCTAAACGGCGCCACTGATGTGGTTAGTTTAGATTAACATGAAAGACTTTGGTTGTTTTCCTAATAATTATTGAAACGCAAATTTCAATGTTTAAACTAATTAAATAATTTATTCGTTTGATGCAATCTAACCTAGAAAATAATGTTGCTTACATTTCCAAAATTTATTTTGCTTGCTAAATTGTTTGAATTTTGCTAAATCTTCTTACAAACACGGGAGGTTTGAAACCAACCAAAAGAAATTTCTGTGGCACCTAAGAATTGCAATTTGGTTGGAAGAGGTTTCTGTGGCACCCCCGAGTAAGTACTTTTCTTGCTGAATTCACAGAAATTTTACCAAAATATTAGTAATTTGACAGCTGTCACACAACTGTAGAATAGTACGGTGGGAAACTATTCTACACTCAGAGAAAAAACGAAGCCGATCGTGCTTGATATCAAGCAGTTTTGATATCAAAAGTACGGTAAGACGGAATATTCTTGGATCCAAGCTGAAAATACTGAAATCAAGCACGAATTTCTGAGAAGTTCAAAGTCAAGATTAATTGTCTTCTCCTGTGCAAGAAGTTTTCGTCCTAAAAAATCAAGAAGAAAAAATCTAAATTGAAGCCGATTTCTGTCTCGCCGATTCGTGCTAGATTTCTCTGGGTGTTGCTTTCAAGTTGGCAATACTAGTGTCATCATCATCCCAGAGCAGAAGAGGAAATCCTACTACTCCCACGCACGAATTTTGGTTCTAAAGCATTTGATCGAATTAAACAAATGTTTATTTAATTTTTAAAATTTTTACGTACTCTGGGCGGATTCGAACTCGGGGCCATTGGGCATAACATGATTGGATTACTTGTATTAACTCTGCCTAAATACATGCACGAAAAATTTCTTGAATATTGCATCAATGAGACCACTAGTAATTCTCAAGTATACACAATAAGACCAACTAAAATTTGCTAAGTCAAACATTTTCGCGGTTAGATTTGCCGTCGGTACAGTTAATCCGTGCAGCAAATAATGTGGGTACAGTTATTTGCAGAAAAAACAATGTATGAGATGAAAAAATCACGCTTGAGTTACTATTTCTATGGTAAAGTTACTGTAGTAGCAGTAACTTATTAAAACAAAACAAAATTGGAAAAAATATTTGTAGTTAAATTTGCTTAAAGTACAGTTGTCAAATGCGTCAACAAAACATGTGCTAAAATAACTACGTGAAACTTACAAATTTCTTCAGCAGATTTAACTGTTAGCACAGTTACACAACAACTACAAAACCACACGCATAAAAAATTTGAAAAAAGTTACTGAAGTTCGGTTAGGGTTTCTTGGGACCATCAAACCGAACCTTTCAAATGTTTGACCTCCCGAACTTAAGCCCGTCCCGGAGCCAATGTACCCATAAAAATAGAGGAAAGCTAACTTCAGCTCGACCGAAGTTTATGTACCCTTGCAACATGATATATGCCATCCAGTTTTTTATATGGCAGCTATACGATATATTCATCCGATTTTGATCAAACTCTCCAAAATTTTTGTACAGAGTTTAAAAATGGTTAAGTATGGTTCAGCTTACGCTCAAAATATCCAACAGAAATATGTTAAATATTGGTATGGTATTCCACTTGAAGGATTTCAAGAGAATCAACACTTAAACAAAAATTAAAAATTGTTTAGATTTTAAATTCGAAACTCATCACAAATAAAATAATATTTTTTTTAAATTGCCCGATTTTATGTGATTCTGACCAAGTCTACGCTCGAAATATTCAACAAAAAATATGTAAAATGTTGCTATGGTATTCCCCTTAAAAGATTTAAAAGAAAAAAACCACTTAAATTTTTTTTTTAAAATTTTAGAGATTTAATCCGAATCTCATCCCATATATTGGCAGTATATTTAAAATTTTTGGTTTTTGGGGCGGGAGCGCGTCCACTAAATGTAGTCCGATCGCAGCCAAACTTATTATTATATCAATTGGGACCAAAACGATAGTTTTGCCGCCCGGGCAAAAGCAAAAATCAGAATCTCATATAAATTAAAAATTCTTCGAAAAAAAATACCAAAAAAAAATTTGGAAAAATTGACCCTTTTGATATAAAAATTCTGGCCAAGTTTACTCATTTTTTTGGCCCCTTTCAATTAAAACAACCAAAAAAAATAACAAATCCACAAATAAAGACACATTTAACATAAAAGTTTTGATATGCACTTAAACGAAAAAGAATTAAAGATGAAAATTTTTACAATTACGTTAAATTCGAAAACTCATCCCCCTCATTTTCCAACCATTTCAAATTTTCGATTTTGAGGGCGAGCGCGCGTCCACTAAAGAATGTCCGATTGCTGCCAAACTTTTTTTTATATCTATTGGGACCAAAACGAATTCTTTACCGCCAGGTATTTTGAAATCTATTTTTAAGGGCCAGTCTAATGGACCTATTTGATTCTTCTAGTCTCTCTAGACGCTCTTTTGATGCGTTCAAACATCTCCAGCTCAAAATAAATATTCTTATCAAATAGAACCAGTCCTATTTCACCAAAGAAGGCAAAATTTTCCAAATATTAAGAGTTATTGGGTTTGCAATTACACTACCGTCAGTTAGGTGTCACTTCATTGATACTTGGTTGTCGACTGCTATACCTCCTAAGGCAGTTTTTTTACAATTGCAAATTATATATGGGCATTTCAACAGTTGCGATCGCCACATTGTTACGGCTTTAAAGTGCGGAGAAATATAGAAAACGAAAATAATTTTTGATTTTGTTTTTAATTTTTGGTAGAATTTTGTTAGACGATTAAAATATTCTTAATAAAAATCTGGGATTTATCAAGCGACAAAAAATGGAAATCGTTTTTGACTGCATCTAATAAAATTCATAAATCTACGATTAGTAAACAAAAATTTTGAAGCAGCAGGGAATAATGCAGCTTTTTATTGAGTGCAATTATAGTCCATTATTTTCATAAGTTTTGTTTTTATAACAATGAACTAGACTTATCTTCAGTATTCAGGCCATCTTTCTTTTAATAAGGAATCAGAAAAGCTGTAGATGAATTTTGTTTTTTTTTTTGTTTTTCATGTCATGTTAAAAAAATCATTTTTTAAAAAAATTTATTGTCGATCTCGGTGGACCTTTCTGTGGAAATGCCCATATCCGATTGGAAAATATACTAACAATAGGATTGGCTGCCCTTGAAATAGCCAAACAGACTAGGTTGTCAAACAAGATGTTCAATTCGTGTGTGCAGTTTTATGCCTTGTAGTTTATTGGGTATGTAAAATACAGAAAAATTCAAGTTCATTGCCTAAATACGAAAATAGTTGTGCATTTAACGATACATCGTCATCAAAATCAGCTACCCTCCGAACGCTGGGAAAAGATTAATTTTTTTTAAAAGAGCAAAATTACTCTCCAAATGTCCAATAGGTCGAATATAACAATAAATGTATTTTCTTCTCGCTCGATTGCACTTTATCTAATTGAATATATTTGAATGCATACAACAACTACAAAAAAAAATGCAATTCCAATGCAAAGAAATGCCTTGATTGCTGCTGCCAAGCAATGAAAAGACTATTCAATCGAATCGAAATAAACTGAAATCTGTCTAATTGTAGCGCATCCATTCCAAATGCCCGCTGCTCGCTCCTGCCATTCTACATTGATTGCTCAATTCGTAGGCTGATCGGGCTTCCGACTTGCGGCAGGTGTCTAAGGTTAGATCTCCGCTATAAGATCATGGTGTATTTTTATATGTGCCGAAAGATGCGGCCGTCTCCCTTCCATCTATCTAAAAATCTATTTGTCTGTCTGTTTGTTTGTTTGTTTGTCTATTTTTATATGGCGGACATGCAGAGGCTATCTATCCAGAGCTTTTGTGTTTATCGAAGACAAAACAGTTTTTATTGTTCACTCAGGGGGCTGGTGGGAGCGGAGGGGGGCATCAATTTCCATTGAAAGCTGTCTGTGCCGTCGATCAAAGTGAAAAGTCAAAAGGTTTCCATGCAAAAATTTTAGAGCTCAGCGGAAATGTGTTTTAGCACATCGCCTGGCCATGGTTAGCGCCATTACAGGGCATTTTCTGCAGAGCTTCCACGGCTACTGCTGCTCTTTTTTATTAGGGTTGTCAATATTTTATTGATATATCGATATATCGATATTTTTATTGGACGATAAGGGTTATTCCGATATGATATTTTGTATGCCGATATTGGCGATTATCGATATTTTTATAAACGATATATCGAAAAGTTACTATTATAATAGGCGAATTATATGGCTATCCTGATAAATCATCTAGTAATACAACTTAAAATCGCATTCAAGAACTAATCATACACGTATGGATGCAGAAATACGCTGAAATATTAGGTGTCTGTATTAGAATCATTGAAGATATCGTCATGAACCCAATAGCTTATAGGAGAGCTGGTGCGGATGAATTGTTCGTGCTGTCTGAAAGTGCATTTCGATACTTTACTCTCTTGGCCTCAGCTTCAGAAAGCGTTTAAATTGTTTATATGTAAATAGCGAAATAGCCCCTGGGGGTATCAGGTAACAATCGCTTACATACAGACACCCGAAGCAGAATGACTCTAGAACACATTAGGCGGGTTCTCTTAAATTCTTCACTTGATATTTTTTTAAGCATAATTTTGCTTAGAGTATAATCTGTAAGTCTTTAAAGCCTACACTCACATAAGATACAAATTTAGATTTAGACAGAAGCCTTTCCTCTACGAAGTAATGTGCCCAACTAAATTTGTAACTCTTTTGAGTACACGCTTTTAAGGTTTAAGCACGGTACGGAGTACTCAAAAAAGCGCTCGCAAACGAAAAACTCCATATAAAAAAACGTTGTAAAACCACACGCAAACAATTTGACGTCAAACGTTTTACAGTGTGTACGCAGAGAAACGAAAAGTCGTTCCTCACGAACATCGAACTCCGAACTTGTGGATGGTATAAGCAGCTGTCCGAGCCTTTTTTGGGCGCCCGAAGTAATTAAATTTATTTATTTTGACGGTCAGAAGCAAAAAAAAAAATGTCAAATAAGAAGGGCGAGCGTAAAAATAATTTTGAAGAGCTTTGATGAGGAAGTATAAATTGCGCTGATTAATACCGTAGAGGCAAAGGTAAGTATTTGAATAAGATTTGTTTTGATGAGCGACATCCTAACGGGCCTGACAACTATGCGGGCCCTGAACCAAGCTTGGGGCTTGCTGAGGGTGATATCAGCGGAGGTTTTAGTTGGACGTTGCACTTCGCCGTGGGAGAATGGTCACGTCCGACAGTTTGCTTTTTAATTGGGTATCTGGTCGGCTCCGGTCTCCTGGGGGCGCTAGTCGGGAGCCACCAGCCATTCTCATTGTATCGTGAGCACTTTTCAGTGCGTACAGGGTACCGGGAATTTAACGTATCTATTAAATATGCCATTCTGTGTGAAAGTACTGAGAAATTGATGGTTGCTTTTGGCATTCTCATCTTTCTTCCTCCTTTTCCAACACGATTTGTGCGGGAGATGTGCCCCCTGGCTACACCTTTAACTATCCGTATTTTATATTCTGCATTTTTTTATTGATGCTTTTAAATTCTCATAAATTTTCATAAACAAATAGCGTCTGAAAACCGTGTTAGATTAACTTAAAAGTCCCAAATTTGGCATTTTTTTAGCGTTTTTGGCATTTTTTGTCTATCTCAGCACACTTATTCGTTTTTACGATCCACACGTGCAATAAATGACTTTTTTGTGCGCCCAAACAGTTTGCAGTACTCCGTACCGTGCTTTAAAGAAATAGAAACTCTGACTATTAATGTAATTTGAAAAAATGTACAGTTTAGTTTTAGAAAACTATTGGAAACTGTTGAAAAGATTAGATATAACGGTCTCTAAAAATCGTCACTAGCAGTTTTATGGTGAAGACGTTCTTTTAAAGCTTTTAAGTTTTCTTAAGCTTTAGAAAATAACGATAATATCGATATATCGATGTTTTTTGAAGGCGATATATCAAATATCGATATTGAAAATTTGGATTTTTGATATTATCGATATTGATATTTTGAGAAATATCGACAACCCATACATCCCCTTGCGGACCTTCCTAAAAAAAATTTTTAACCCCCCAAGTTAACCCACCCCCCCTTTGGGGGGGTTTATTTTTTTAAAAAAAAAAAAAAGGTTGTTTTTAAAAAATAAAAAAATTTTTTTTTTATTTTTTAAATTATTTTTTTTTTTTTTTTTTTTTTTTTTTTTTTTTTTTTCCTCTTTCCTTTTTTTTTTTCTTTTTTTGTTTTTTTTTTCTTCTTTTTTTTCCATCGTTTATAAAATATTTTCATATCTTTTCTTTTTTTTTTTTTTTTTTTTTTAATTTTTTTTTTTTACCTTTTTTTTTTTCTCTTCTTCACCACGCCCGGGGGGGGGGGGGGGTTAGATGCCGAACGGAGGCGAACGGGGGAGCGCCGGGGGGGGGGAAATAAATTTGATTCAATTGCTGAGCTCTTTGTCAGCGTCTCCTTCAGTTGGCGCAGACGACGCCGCCACCGATTGTGCATGACCAGCATTTGATAAAGGAGCCATAGCTTTAGCTATAGCTATAGCTGTCTGGCCCTACCCGCCGCTCTGAAGTAGTGAAGCGAAATAACAATGACAGGGCAAGGGAGCCTTCGCAGCTGACAGGCGGAAGTGTGCTGTATTAAGCTTAAAACGCGTTTCCTGCGGTTGTCCGCACACACAGACAGCGTCATCGTCGCCAGCTTTCTGTCAAAGTCAGCGGGGCAACGCAATTGCATTGCCAGCCACGCCCATGCCACGGTTTTAATTGCTCTTCTGACTCGGCCCACTCCAACCCAACTCTGTTGGGAATTTTTATTTACTGGCGATAGGCGGCCTTAAGCCAGAATGGTGAACAGTTTATGGGAGAGTTTAAGCCGTTTAGCTATGAGCTTACCACATACCAAAACGGGAAACAAGGCTTAATAGTAGCCCACCCTTCCTAAAATGAAGGAAACGCATCCATGACTTATGTGCATCTGGCCCCCTTGCTGTTCACTCATCTGAACAGAAATGGCAATCTGGCTTGCATTTGTTTTAAAAATAAAAAACAAGTACAAAACAATGCACAAATGCATATCCCACGCATCTGATAAACAATAATGTCAATTTCATAAAAGCAAATACTCCGGAATCGTATTCAGTATTCATTTGAATGTAAAAGCAAACATTTTGTGCACTCGAGCATTTCAATGCACAAAACAAAGAGTCATTTCGGATAAACGTGGCAGGGGAATTTACATACAAATATATATAAAAAATATATATGGAAATTTATTATGCAAGCAGGGCAAATAAACATGTAGTTCGCCAGTTAAACAAATCAATAACTTTAATTGAATCAACAGCAGGAGCAACTTTTCAACCAACAGTTTAGCATATTCAAGTCAGAGTTAAAAAGTTACAACTTGAAATCATTTATCGATATTGATTGAGTCAATTGATTCATGAGAAAAAAAAGGAATTTATTTAACAGGAACTAAGACAAAAGAAAATACGAAACTTAAGTATGAGGTAGACACTGCTCACGAGCGTCTGTCCCTATGATAGATGAGCATTTCAAGGACATACCGAAAACCAATCAAGTACGAACTTTGCAGTCGAAGAAGCACTTATGAGCTGCTTAAGTGAAGGAAAGTGAAGTGATTGTGTAGGTAGGTGGATATAACTGAATTTTCCTAATTAACATTGTGCAACAGCTTAACGCTGTCAAAGTTTTATGCATTGCAGTAACTCTATTAAGTTTCAGTAGCATATGTGGTGCGAGTGAGTAGCTGCGCTTCCAGAAGCTGAATGTTTATTAAGACATTGGTTTTTCCTTTTTATACATTCTTGGTTTTACCCCAAGCAGCGAAATGCTCCTTATTACTAACAGATGTGTCCCCTTTATGAGGGGACCGCATGTAGCGGTCTTTACATGCACTGTTCAAATATCTTTGAACACCTTACTTGAATTCTAAATCCTCTACTAGTTATCCCCGTTTTGGCAACTGTGGGTCTGACTTACGCAGTTTTCAGGAGGAATTAAGCGACTCCCTCTACCTCAACATGGAGGTGCAGACCATTCAGGACGTTGATGATGCGATTGATCTGTTCATGAGCAAACTCAAATCGGCTACTGTTTGGTTTTAGTATTAGTGGTGATGACCGCGGTTTCGGTGTTCGGTTGGTTTGTTTTTTTTTTTAAAATATATTTTCTGAGATATTGGGCAGAGTGTAAGGAGCTATTTTTAGGAGATGTCTCATCTCTTTACTGGCATCTGCGAAAACGATTAAAAAATTTTAATTGTTAGGTGAGACCGCATATTTTAAGAGAAAAATTCGAAATGGCGTGATATAAGTATTTTTGACCACTGCTCTTGGTTTACCTTTTGGAGTTTAGCTTTTTGCTTTGTTTCATTTGGGGTGGTACACACCTATATAAATTACTGAAGAAAATATGGAATTAAAATAAGAAAATGGAGCTTTTTAGGGAGACTCTCGAAATAACTGGATTTCGGTTCCAGTGGTTCTCGGTTTTAACACCGTTATTACTTTATTTTGGGGTAACGCGGTTTATGCAAATTGGTTACACAAAATATTTTGTAGAAAAGCAGATTATTTAAACCCAAAATTAGCTTTGATACCATAATATCCTAAGACTGCGTTATTTCATGAAGATATTTCCATTTATTGGCTGGATTCAAAACAACAGGAGATATATAGAAGTTCAATATGATAGAATTTTTTGTTAAGTTTTAGTAATAAAATATTCTTTAAGTCTGATAAAACAAGTTTCAGCGTGGGAAATGTTCGTTCTTCTGACACTTGTGTGGCTGAAACTGCTAAAACGATTCGAGCTATTTGCTTAAGTTAATTTTCCTGATAAATATTCCAATATGTAAAATATCTTTATCTTTAGGTAAACGCTTTACGCCATCTGACGCTTCGATGAAATTAGCAATCGATATTTACTTTTTGATGGAATTTAATCTCTATAATTAAATTGTTTAGAAAGCATTTCAACTCGTCTTCACTTCTCGAGTTCAAAGAATTATCAGCCATGTTTTCATTTACGTTTTGTAAAACGCAACTTTAATAAATTTGTGTGGTCTTAGCTTTTTTGCAACACTGTTGATTTTGCACGTATTTATACTTTGTACTTTTGTGGAAAAGTATGTAACGGAGAGGGATTCATTTCCGACCCTATAAATTATATTATTCTTGATCAGCATCGACAGCAGAGCGAGAGCCATGTCCGTCAGTCTGCCCGTATGCTCAGAGATGGTAAGAATGTATGGGGCATATATTTTTAATACTTGCGGACAGATCAAGTTTATTTTAAATTTTTGCCGCGCCCCGCCATCTGGAAAAAACGTAATATCACCCACAGTTTTATAGATAGATGGTACGTACCTGGTAAAGATTGGGACAAACAATTATGATGGGGAGCACTAGCCACTTTTGTAGCTTCTTATTTAAAATGATAAGATATATGGGCATTTTCATGACGTCGAACGGGACAATCGTACGCATTAAAATATATAAAAAATGTCAAATTAAAGCGGATTTTTATTTTCACAATAGACTTAAATTATAGCTCTTCAATAGCCCTACAATTGGAGCAAAGATTAATTTTGAGCACGGGACAAAAACAGAAGTGGTTTTCGCGGGAAACCATTCAAATGCCGATTTCAGCGATTCCTGAGGCATTATATTAATGCAATAAATTTTAGAATGAGCATTGATGTCTCTTTAAAATGGTTTTAATTTTACCCAAAAAATAGTTTACAGTTTTTTCAAAATATGATCTTAAGCATTTTCGCACGGGACAGTTTTTCATTATATATATTTATGTGGTTTCTGCTTTAATGCGAAGCAAAAACTTACAGTTAATTGCATTGCCATAGTTTGTCATGGTTTCTTATGCATTCATGTATACCGCTTTGTACCATCAGAAAGATTTTAGATAGCGAAAGTACATGTAATCTAAAGTCACTTTTTTCCAAAAAATTAAGCAAATTTAATGTCAAAATGAGAAAAATTGAGCTATCACGGCCGTGAAACCAAATATATCCAATTGAGTTATTAGTAAATGTAAGATTAGCGTACATAAGTTTAATTTGATTGGTTCCCTATGAAAATTCGATCAAATATAGTGTTTTTAACCACTTCTAGTCTTTTGGCCAGGTTGACCTTTTGGTGGAAATGCCTTTGGGGGTACACAGTATGTTATAGTTTGATTATACAGAGTTTGATTGGTCCGAAATATATCTTAACCATTTTTTTCGTGACCAGTTGGGCTCGCATTAGCAATCAATCCAATAATGTGCTGCGATTTTGCTCAGTACTGTAAATCAATTGGTAACACAATATCTAGTTGAAATGAACCGAACCGAACCGGTTCAGCATTTTTTAAAGCGCACCGGTTCGGTTTAAGGTTCAGTTCACGAGCGTAAAAAAGCGGTTCGGTTCGGTTAAAAACTGGTTCGGTTCAGAACCGGTTTGCATCCCTGGCTTTTCACTAAAACATATATAAAATTTATATTATAAATTATACCTATATATTTTCTCATTACTTAAAAGAAAAGTTGTGAACACTTCTTTAGGACTTGTTATTGAAATTTTAAGCCAAAGGAACTGAAAAAAAAAAATGGATCTTAATGTGGATATTTGAATATCCATTCTACGGGGATCTTTTTTTTCTCTGTGTACCAATAATGAAGTATCGTTCTTTAAACGATATTATATCCGGCATCTCTATAAATGGGTCTCTTGCCCAAAAAGCAAGTGTAAGGAGATTTGAATCTTTTATATGTGAGAGAGACCTAAAAGGGTGCCGTATTTGCTCACAGTCGCTGGCAAACAGACATACAATTAGTTAAGCTTGCTGTAGATGAATAAAAGTTGAACAATACCACAAAAAAATTGTCCATAATGACCCACTTTAAATCTTTCTCTCAAAAACCATTTGTCAGTTTACCAATAAAATTATTATATTACAGCCACAATTACAACAAATTTATTGGGCAGACAAATGATAATAATACGACTAATTATTATGCGTGGTGTGAATTTGCCATATTAATTTGCATAAATCATATGTTTTGTTTTGTTTCTAGATAAATAAACGCTTGAAGTAGGCAGCAGGTCGTTCCTTAGGTAATTTCAAAATAAATTGTTATTGACGTGGGCCAACAAAATCATATCTAAAGCATTTTCATTTTCTTTTTGTATTCTTTTGACCATTAAACCAGACCACAAAGCTTAAAGGCCATAAAAAATCAAAATATGCTGCTGTTTTATTTGAACAAACAAAAAAAAAAAGCACCCAAGCCAAACTGTTCCAAAATTTTCCTGTGTTGGACATTTATGTGCTAGAAGATTTTATGGCTCGACTAAAACAATTCGAGTTCCTTTATCAACAAAAATGCTCATTGTATGCGAATTACATGCTTAGAGACAGCGCATAATCTAATAATATTTTATGTGAGCAGCATAAAAAAAAGCAGAGCAAGCGATTGAGAGTACATTGAACTGGCTGCCCCAAAAAGTACGCACACAAAGGGACAAATTCAATAAGCAGCAGCAGCAGAAAGAAAATACAGGCCATTTGCTCAAGTTTTGTCACCCATTAGGAACAGACGAGCATTATTTTATGAGCGAGCTTAAAAAATGAGATCCTCCCCATTAACATTCGGATTGCGTATACGCCATGTATGCTTTATTATTTTTATTTCCAATTTTCATTAGTTTAACACAGGCAGCAGGATGCCAAATTAGCTGTGAGTAATGTGCTTAAGTGCCATGGCACAGCTACTGCGATTGCCGTATACCAAAATACATAGTGATAAGTATAGCCCAGTCAATCAGTTGATGGCACAAAAATAGCTGCCGCTGCGGCAGCAAGACAAAAGCTTTCTATAAAAATATTTGTGAAATGAATAAATAAAAACGTTAAATGGCCGAAAGAGACAAAAATAAATGCCCAGCAAATTGAGAACGCAAAATAATATAAAATACAAATCCCGCTGGCATCCGTCCGTCCGTTCTATCTTTCTGTCTATCGCATTTGTATACCTGTCTGTTGATGGCACATGCCATCTAGTAAGTGTGTGTGTGTCTGTGTGGGTGGATGTTTGGAGTGTATGTGAGCTATTCCAAAATGCCATCAACTAGCGTACGACAAATGACATGCGCCAAAACGGTGACGCCACAACTATGACCGACCGGCGGAGCAGGCAAAAGCCAAAACTCATCGATTAATGTGTACGCTGATCAAAGCCAATCATGATTATTGTTATGCTAATCATGATGATGATGCTGCTACCAGGTTGTGGATGATGATGATGATGATGATGATAGTGATAATGACGTGTCAAGCGGCAAATGACATTGCTCCAGGGAGCGTGTGGCTGTTGAACTAATGGCCCTCGTTATCCAGCCAGCATACTGGTATATACACACACTCTTGGATGGAAACATTTCTACTAAAAAATTATTAAAGAATAAACTTTGAATAATTTGGTTTTTATATAAAAATCTAATTACAAATCCAACGAGATTAAGTCGTCATCGTAGTGGTCAGCGATGTCTTGGCTCTTCTCTGTGAACTAATAATTCTTTTATTTTAGACGTAGCACAGTGGTTCAGTCGCACCCTGCCTTGGACAAAAACTTAATTAAATTTATTTTTATTAAGTTAAACTTTTGTTAGCCAAATCCACAGTTTAAATACACAAATTAAGGTAGCCAAAATATTGCTTAGATGTGTTTACGAATATAAACTTTACAATCTCGTAAACTTTGTCAATTTTTCGCAAACCGAAAGATGCCATAATTTTGAATAACACTAGGCAACAAGGTCCAGTATATTGAAGGGTTGGTGTTGATACTAAATGACTTTTGTGTGCTGAACACTAATCTGTTTTCAAAAATGGTCCATCACGTCGAGATTTTTAGTAATTTGAGCTAAAATTTGCAAAAAATGCCTATTTTGACCCATTTTATTGACTTTGACTTTTTTGATTTTCGTGTAAACTATGTACTATATCTTAACTTTAAAATAAACTATCCCAAATACATGTATTTGGCGTCCACGAACGATCAAACAAAACTGGCTAGCTCAAATTGAGGCTAGATGCGCCATCGGGAACATAAAAGCATAACAAACATAACAAAATAAAGCCAGCTGCCAACACCTTTCTATTTTATAAGAATCTCTCGATTCTGTCTTCAGTAAGTTTTTCGCTGAAGAGTTCATGAGTCCTTACAATTATTGCTTTAATCATTTGGCAACATTTAATCATTAAGCAATAAAAGCAATAATAGACAAGCAGTAATACTTTCATCTAATTATAGAAAAATTTGTATGTTCATAAAAAATTGTCGCTTTTTTGTGTTTTCATTCTTAAAACAAATTCTATATTGAATTGGTGGTGGTTTTCAAGAAAAAAGCAAAAAAAAGAATAGAAAAGGTTGGATTTTTTTCATTCTCGAGATTTTAAGCATAAGACGTTATTTTTTGAGCTGGTCTAAAGAAAATTTTGGGTTTGTAAAAATCGCTGTAGACAGTAAAGTAAAATTTCAAATGTTCCTCTTCTTCTTTAATGGCTATCACAACCGTTTGACTGGTATCGGACGCTGCAACTAATGCTTCGCTTCTGCTCCGTGCGAGCTGGTACCAGTTTTTCACACCAAGCTTGAAAATGTCTTTCCGCACCTGGTCGTCCCATCTTAGCGGTGAACGTCCCACCTTGCCTTGTCCCAGTTCTTTCGCATTCCTCTTGTAGACCATTTTTGCTGGAGCTTGGTCCTCCATTCGGGTAACATGTCCTAGCCAGCACAGCCGCTGCTGCTTTATGCGCTTGACTAAACTAGTATCCCCATAGAGCTCATACAGTTTTTCAATTTCAAATCTTACTAATATTATAATTTTTAAATGTGAGTGTTTGTTTGTTTGCCCGTTTGTTACTAAATCAGGCACAAATGGGTTAACGGATTCAGATGAAATTTGGCACTCAGATAGTTGATTACCTAGAATTTAACATAGGCTATATAATTTGTATTTAAATGGTCCAAAAAACCGCGAAATTTTATTTTCAACCCTCGTAAGGAGAATGGAGCATAATATAGTACGAAATCAACTTAGCACTTGATGATTAATGACAATCAGGAGTTTTAAATAAAAATGTTTATTTAATGGTGGTAAATGCCAGATGAAACCATTTGGTAAAAATCCGTTTACAAATTTTTTTAATATACTGAAAATTATAGAATGAAATAAACTGACCCCTAGAGATGGGAGATACGGTGAGAACAGCATGCAGAATGAAGCTTAATGAGTTCTGCTTAAAATCTGATATTCTTATCTCTGATTGCATCTCGCGTTTTCAAGTAGCGGTTAAAAAAGCAAAAAAGTTCGATTTTTGTCATGTCTGCAAGTGTATCAAAATTATACGACATATTTCAAATATTGCGGCTGGAGATAAAGATTTGGTTTCAATAAAATTTTTTTATATATCTGCTAACAATTTAATGAATTTGTAATAAAATGCAGCGTGGGCGTTTGTTATCCGACGAGGAAAAGGGAAGGATAAGAGCCTACAACGATGTTGGCTTTAATGTAAGCGAAATATCGCGGAAAATCGGTCGAACACGTTGTGTTATCACCAAATTTTTTAACAATCCGGATGAATATGGTGTGAAGCATAGCTCTGGAAGAAAACCCCAAGTTGTCTGACCGCGAAAAAGTCGCATAATACTTAAAGCTAGCAATTCGTTTTCTTCGTGCTCCACACTTGCCGCATGTTGCAGTACGCCTGTGTCACGGATGATTGTTTGGAGGACGCTGCAATCACCGGAGTGCATTGTCAGAGGAGTCTTAAAAAAGGTTCCGTTCTTAAAGCCGCACCACAAAACAGCACGACTTCAATTTGTGGAAATAAAACTTGGAGAGAAACTGGGCCTCGGTATAAAATTTTAGCTTTATTTTGTTTAAACAGCTTTGATCAATATTTATCATTTAGAGAATATTTTTTGATGAAAAAAAAATTTTGTCCTGACGGCTCAGATGGGTTTCGGCACTATTGGATAGATTTGCGTAAGGATCCACTTATGTTTTCCAAACGCAATTACGGAGGCGAATCCGCAATGGGTTGGGGAGCCTTTCATGCGTCTGGAACGCTTGATCTGTGCTTCACAAGCAGCAGGATGAACAGTGGAGAATACAAAAAAGTATTGGAGGATCGTCTTCTGCCATTTTTTGAAAAAAATATGGAAAGAGATCTTGTTTTTATGCAAGATAATGCATCTATTCACAAGAGTAGAGAGACCCAGCGCTTTATAAGTGATCACCATATAAATGTTTTGGATTGGCCAGCACGCTCCCCTGACCTAAACCCAATTGAGAACATTGTAGGTATCTTAGCCAGGCGTGTTTACGTCAATAACAACAAATTTGAGAATGTTGAAAGCCTCAAAAGCGAAATTTTGGCTCAATAGTCTCTTTTAGACCAAAATGTACTTACAAATTTAGTCAATTCAATGCCTAAGAGACTTTTCGAGGTAGCAAAGGCTCAATGTGGCTCTATTAATTATTAAATGTTGTTTATATACCGTTCTAAGAAAAAAATATTAACTAAATCCAACAAATTGACAAGTGTCGTATAATTTTGATACACTTGCAGACATGACAAAAATCGAACTTTTTTGCTTCTTTAACCGCTACTTGAAAACGCGAGATGCTATCAGAGATAAGAATATCAGATTTTAAGCAGAATTCATTAAGCTTTCATTCTGCATACTTGATTTCGTTGTATTATGCTTTCCCATTCTCCTACGAGGGTCGAAACTAAAATTTTCGGGGTGTCGTATAATTTTGGGCAGGAGTGTATATGCCGA
>JAEIFU010002758.1:0-38331 GCA_018904235.1 Lordiphosa stackelbergi
AGTTACGTATTGGTATGTCATTAAGCGATCTGACATCTCTGTCAAAAGTATAGCGTTGCCAGATGGGTCCGTCGAATATGGACAACACTGTATCCAGCCAGCGATCAGAGTAAATGTGCCTAAGGATGTTAAATTTGTTGCCTTAAGGGAAACTTTTCCATTATTCGCCTTATTTATTATCTGTTCCTATATATCTCCTTCCTTCTGATATTCAAGTTTATATGCAGCATATAGCTTGTATTAAAGATGTTTTTACCCAATTAAGGGTCATTGGCTCGATGGTTGTTGCTGGTGATTTTAACTTACCGAACATCACTTGGTAAAAACTTAATGGGTCTACTTACTCTTGTACTCTATAGATAGACTGTTGGACATGTTGTTTTTTTTTTCAAATTTACGCAGTAACAAACAATTTAAACAAATTGTTAGATCTTGTTTTGGTCACAAAGCGAATGTTGTTGTCTTTAGGTCTGCCCTCTATCACTGCCCGAAGATATTTACCATCCTACGCTTGAAATTCTATTTCAGTTTCTGAACCTACCTCTTCAACTTATATAATTAAATACACCTCGTCGTTGTTTTCGTAAAGGAAACTATACTTTACTAAATCAACATATCAATGCAACTGGTGTCCTTTGTTGATTTGGACTTTGTTTTTACCTTTGTCTAGTAATCCATAAATTTTATTTTAGACATCTGTCTTTCTAAAAGCGTTGCTTCTCCCGCGTCACTTAATCCTACTTGGTTCCGTCCTAGACATTCTAATATGAAAAATATAAAGTCTAGATGCTTTAAAAAGTATGCAAGAACTGGTTCTGCCGTTGACTTTTCTAAATACTCAATTGCACAATCGAACTTTTCACTTTTCCATGCTGAGTGCTACTTAATTCAGCTTTTCAATTTGCAGATAACCCTAAGCAATTCAATAACTTTGTCAACTCTAATGATCTTCTTCTTTAGCTTCTTCTTTTTTCTGGGCGACCAAAAGGCTAACGATGACTCCACTGCCGTTGACCTATTCGCGGACTTCTTCCAATCAACTTATTCCTCTGCCCGCTTTTCTAATACTTCCTATCCTTATAGCATTTCCTCTTCTAACTCGATCTGTGCTCCCTCAATTACTGAAAGCGCCCTACTTTCATATTTGAAATCACTAAAATCTTCATACTCCCCTTGGCCTGACGACATTATTAGTTGTGTGCTTAAAGAGGGTTGCGTTTCGCTAGAAACTACTGTCTTTCCGAATCACAAAATTTTAAAATGCCATTCTTCTAGTTTTAGTCAACCGATATGTATAAATGGAACAAAAAATAAAGATAATAAAAATTTTCTTAAAAAATCGACAGTTGTTTCAAATCCAAACATAACTGACGAAGTTATGGCACTTCAACGTTGGATTTTTGAAAATTTGTTGATGATTTTTCAATTTTTTGCTGCCTTTCATTAAGTTTTTTTCAATCATACCATAAAATAAAAATGCTATTGACAGGATTTGGTAAACTCTTACGAACATTTTTTGCCCTTGCTCATCAAAATCCGATGAAAATAAACGCTACATTCATAATTATGTGAACATACCTCTTCTTGAGAGTATTATTAATTGTTGATTTGCATGCTCTCCGACCCGTAGCTCTGCGCTTTTTGTTTAATAAGTAACATAGGAGTATCTAAACAAACAAAGTCACATCAAAGAGGAATTTAAGATATTGCCATTATAAAAATTCCTCTCTGACATTGATATGTAACTAAAATATTGAGTTTTTGCTAGTTTTTTCAGTATAAAAATCACATCTTAGCAAGACAAATTAGAATAAACGTTGAGCATTAGGAGTTTTTATTGCAGTTCAAGGTTGGATAAAAGTACTCAAATGATGTAGACCGCTTTTGTTTTTTGTGCAGACTGTGTGTTCTGGCAACAAGAACCAGCAGTAGTCTCCCATCATTGCCGAATCCCACTTGCCTTAGTAGCGAAACTCCATCTGTAGCATTTGCTGATGGAAGCGTTCGCCATGCTCGTCGCTTCGTCGCCTAGGTTGTCCGGGGAAAAAATCCAATTGGGAGTGCAAAAAGTGAATTTTTAAGGACATATTTACACCTTTAAATAAAAAATAAAAAAGAAATAAAATTGGTGAATATAAATACTCGATGAAAAACAGACTGAGATTTCAATCTTTCAATTTCCTTCTTTCTGTTTCAGTAACTGTCTTAGTCACCGCTAATCCACCACTAGATTTGCCCCGCAGTCGACTGTCCGTTAAAGACCTTGCATATTTTGACCAATGTAAAACTTTGCAAAAATAAATATTTAGTGCGACCTATGTAAAACAAAATTTTTGCATTTTTCATTCAATTTCATACAAAATTTAACAAAAATCAACTTTTTTCCTCTTTTATAATTTTTTTTATTTAATTTTTGTTCCAGTTTATACATATCGGTGGACTAAAATGGCATTTTAGTAGACCTACCTTTTTTCAAAACACTAAAATTGCAAATTTAGCTATCTCAAAAACCGTTCTACTGTCCACATATGTGAGAGCAGATTTGAATTCAGCGTGAAATTTTACATAAGGATCAACTATTTAGAAGCCGGGATCAAAAAAATTGTTGCATAGTTTAATTGAATATTATTGCACTCAAAAAAATCTGCATTAATCTCCTTTATTTAAGAGTTAACTTTTTCAAAAATTTTATTTAACTTTCGAAGATTTATGATTTTTTTAGATGCAGTCGAAAACGACTTCCATTTTTGTTGAATTTTTTTTTTTTTTATTATATTTTAATCGTCACATCGACTGAACCTACCTTTGCACTTAAAATACTGCTACCCAAATTTACCAAAAATAGAAACAAAATCAAAAATTCTTTTGTCTTCTATATTTCTCTGCATTTTAAAGGCGTACGAATGTCGCGTTCGTGACTGTGGAAATGCTCATATATCCAATTATAGGTGTATAGCTAAGCTATCGGCTATTCCAAACTTATTTGAACAGATTATAATATCATCCTTACAGCACTATTGTAAATCAATTTTATCAACTTTCCATGGATGGATTTACAGCGTCGGTCAACTTCGAACAATTTGATTGAATTTACCTCAATGGTTGCCGATGGATTCCTTTTTAACAAATCAAACTGATGTCATCTACGCCGACTTCCGTAAAGCATTTGATTCTGTGAGCCACGATTTTCTCCTCCTAAAGCTTGATGGCTTAGGATTTCCTTTTCTTTCTGCTTTGGACTTCGTCCTATTTAAAAGATAGAACTCAAACAGTTCTGCTTGGCTCTTATACTTCAAAACCTGTCTTTGTCACTTCCGGTGTGCCACAGGTAGCCAAAACGGCCCTTTGATTTGATAAGTAATTATCAACACGATGAAACATCTAAATGTAGACAATCAAAAGATAGTCAAGGATATGACGGCGCTGCTGCAATGAGTGGACGTTTTATACGAGCTCAAAAATTGTTCGTTCAACTTGGCCAATTCTGATGCTTGCAATATTCGCAACTGCATGGGATCACTAAGCAGTATAAGCTCAGTCTTGACAAAAAATATTGATGATCTTTTGGAAACGACTTCAAAATTGAAGAAGCAGTGTCCCACCCGCTGGGTTCAGTGTCACGAGTCTGTACTGGTGTTTCTGGAAGTTCAGACAGCAGTTATTGCTTTTCTATACTAAATTGCCAAATGGGATGACAATATAAGTGCATCGTTGGCAATTGAGACATTGATTAAAACCCCATAGTTTCAGTGTGCAATTAGAAGCATAGCAGCCATATTCGCCGACTTCTTCAAACTGAAACAGCAGACCAGGAAACAGCGATGAAATTTACAGAGACCGTTACAACCAATATGCGATAAATTACTGAAATTTTGTTTGAAAACATTTTTTCTGAGGTTTCAGCGCTTGCGTTCCTAGACGTGCAAATGCATCCGCAGAGATGCTATATTCTGTCATTTTTGATTCTGCTTTGTAACAGATTGAACACAGGCTCATAAATCAGTGTTCCTTGGCTTAAGCTGTATACAAAAATATAGGTAAAATTGGAGCTCTGAAGATGACAGCAATGCAAAAATTTTGGAACGCTATGCTACATTTGTTACCTGCTCAAGGTTACATTGAGATTGAGAGAATCCCCTGAAATAAAACTTTGGAGACGACATGGTCAACACATTGCATCCACAAACCTTGAAAGAAGCAATACAGAAAATTGTCAGAGACATTTGAGGTCAAATCGGGAGTAAGGCAAGGGTGTCTTATGTCACCACTCCTCTTTACACTATTTTTAAATGATATCCACGAATGCCTTGGAGGAGTGCTGCACATAGGAGATGTAAATATTCGTGTGCTGTTATATGCAGATGACATTGTTATCTTAGCCGACGATCCAGGAGTATTGCAACGCATGATTTATCGCTTGGAAGAATATTGCGACCGCTGGAATATGGAGGTTAATATGACGAAGTCTGAAATAATGATATTCAGGCGAGGCGGGCGTCTAGCAGCAGCTGAAAAATGGAGGCTTAAAGACTTGTCTGTAAAGATTGTCTCAGAATACTGCTATCTGGGAATGATACTCACGCCAAAGCTATCATTTCAGAAACACGTCCAGAAGCGTACAGAGCTAGCCAAAACAAGCATAAATGTAACCTGAGTGAATTGTTTACAATAGGAATTTACCAGTAAATTCCAAATGGAAAGCCTACAACGCCGTGTGTAGGTCTATACAAACCTATGCTGCACAGATTTGGGGTTATAGCTGCTTTAAAGAGGTCGATAAGTTCCAGCTTTTCTTTGAAAAATTTTAAACCTGCCTCCAACAACACCGACTATGCACTCTGCTTTGAAGGCAATATAGAGTATGCCCACCTTTTCTTTTTGACAACATGTCAATTATATTGCCAAGGTTCTTTTTGAGTGTAAACTGAACGGCTTCCAAACCTACTATCTCTAAAAAATCATTCAGAAAAATATATTTGGGCCAAGGAATTAAAAGCATTATGTGTCATAAATCGCTTAGATTGGCGCGACTTGGAAATCTCGAGGTCGCACAAATACTGGCTACGCTAAAAAGCAATCAGAAGGATTTATATTTGCAACGGAAATACAGTAGTATGACCAGATTTTATAAATATCTAGACAGTGATATAGGAGAAAGGTATCTGAATATAAAGCCGAGAGACATTTCTGTGGTGATGAAAGCCAGATGTGATATGATTGGCTCCAGGGAAACATTTACCAGCAAGTGGAAAGACCTATCTGTCCCCTATGCAATTCAGGAAAATCTGAAGATATGCAGCATTTTCTGCGAAGATGTCCTGTACTACGGGAGTTCAGAGTCCAGCACCTTGGTCAAGCCATCTTAGATACAAGCTCCATAATTGATGTGCTTAACTGCTCAAGCGCAAACAATTGGACGGATTTAACCAGGTTCCCAAATGGGAGTATAGGAAACAAATTTTGTCAGTATTAATGTAATTATGTTCAACAAACTCAAACGTAAAAATAAGCAAATTTAAATTTTATAACATGTTTTTTTTAATTGTCTTAGTACTTTATTTGTTAAATTAAAAGGCTGACGGCTAAAAGCCATGCCTAGATTAATTAATTTATTTTGTTCACCTTAAGCTAAATGTTTATTGTACAACCGCGGAAAAAAAAAGCAAAATAAATTACTACTACTACTACTACTACTACTACTACAGAAAACTGATGAGTAGACCTCGAATTTTGCATATTTCCATAATTTTCATCAGATTGTTACGAAACTTTTTATTTACAGGGTTGTCCATATTCGACGGACCCATCTGGCAACGCCATAACTTTTGACAGAGATGTCAGATCGCTTAATGACATACCGCGTTTGAAGCGTCAGTCCAAGCAGATTTTTACCATGGAACAATACACGCCACGCGAGCGCTCTGAAATAGTTGAAATTTACATTCAACAGAACAAGTCAATTGTGAAAACTCAACGTGCTTTAAAAAATTTCACATTTTCACATTTCACATTGAATGGGACCGTAAATAAGCAAAATTGCCGTATTTACGCCACTGAAAATCCTCAGGAGATTCAAGAAGTGCCTCTTCATGACGAAAAAGTCACAGTTTGGTGCGGCGTTAGTGCGAAAACGGTCATTGGGCCGTTTTTCTTCCAAATGAAAATGGCCATGCTGTTACCATCAACCAGGAGCGTTATCGCGACATGATGACCAATTTTGTGATGCCAATTATTCGTCGAAAGCGTATGAGGCAGTTCTGGTTTCAACAAGACGGCGCTCCACCGCACACAAGTCGCATAACAATCGATTTTCTGAAGAAATTGTTTCCGGGCCGTTTGATGTCGAAAAGTGGTGATTTGGACTGGCCACCGCGTTCGCCCGATTTGACGCCGCCTGACTTCTTCTTGTGGGGATATTTGAAGTCAAAGGTTTACGTTAACAAGCCAAGGACCGTAGAAGAGCTCAAGGACAACATTCGTGAAGAAATAGCCGCTATTCCGGCCGAAATGTTGGCGAAATCGATGGAAAATGCTGCAAAAAGGGCACAATACGCCATCAACGCCAGAGGCGGCCATTTGAGAGATATCATATTCAAAAATTGATGTAAACAAATCTACTTGGAACAAATTAAATGATTAAGATTGCCAACCGCCAAATTTTTATTTTTTTTTTTTTTTTAAAAAAAATGGGTCCGTCGAATATGGGCAACCCTGTATTAAGTCGGCAGGAAAAAGACTTGAAAACGCCTTGCACAGAAGCTACAATATCTTAAGGACCATATTGATGACAGTGACAAAACCATGATAGGTGCTCGCCCCATTCCGACATGATGCAGATCTTTCCACCTTTTACACAGAGGACCCAATTGACATTAATTCTGAAATTTTTATTTTTTTTTTGATTTTTAAAAAAAACATGGGTCCGTCGAATATGGGCAACCCTGTAGACCTTTAATGCTCAAAAATAACAAATTTTAATGCAAATTGAAAATATGCAAAAGATATGCAATAATTTATGCTATAAATATGCAAAATTTTATATATTATATGCAAAATATGATAAATATACATAAACGAATTTCATTGAAAAACTGAATTCCACTCGTTAAATAATAAGGTGCAAGCTATACAGAAGAATATAAGAATAAGATTGTAGGAACATTGAGCGAAAATTAATCTTAATGCTCTTTTATTGTCGTGTAAACAGTTGGAAGAAGTAAATAATGCAACTGTTTCTCGATTTGTGAACGACAGCATTTGTATACTGTGCACAGAAAAAAAAGTCGAGATATTTTCAATCTTTTAAAAAATAGAGTAAGCCCGGCATGAGCTTGAAAATTCAATCTCGACTTCCAGGATGCCATTCGAACTTGAATCATTCCAAATGTGCTTACTCAATCTCTTTCGAGATCACATTGCCATAAATTGGAGAGCGAGAGCAAAGAAATATAAATAACCTTTAGACATCGCAACAACAGATGGGGTTGGTGGTGTGCGATGAAATGCCATTGAATCCCGTTGAGCACAACAATTTGAATATTAATTTATTTGTTTTTTTTTCAGAAGTCTTACATAAACCAAGTTGGAAGGATTATGGCATATGGCCTGGCGGAGGAAAGGAAGAAGAGTTGTCTTTCCTCAAAATAAAAAGTCAAACATGCCAAAAATGATACAGCTTTTTGGGATTAAATCATTTTTTTTTTTTGCTCAAAATAAATTCAATAAAAATTCAATCTCTTAAAGGATTACCCCGTGATATTTGTAATCTTTCTGGGATCAAAAGAGAAGGATCAACTCAATCTTTTTTCTGATCGTTTCAAGCATATCCAGGATTACGTTGTTTCCATTACCGCTTAGAAATGATTTGATCCCATATGGATTGATTTTTTTTTTGAGTGTGGCCACACGGGAAAGGAGTCAAAAGTATTGGTGCTCTTCACGGATGCTGCAGCATATATGATTAAGGTGGTAAAAAAGAAAAGTTTTTTAAGCGAGTCTCATACACAAAACTTGTTTGGCACACGCTTTGAATTTAATTGCGGAAATAGTAAGAACATCTTTTCGACGCTAACTCGATCATATAATGTCAAAAAATGCATTATATTTAGTTCGCTCAGAGTACAACGCAACAAGCAAACACTTAACGAGGAGTTGGGTGGGATGGTCGAAAGTGGCATCATTTTATGCAGATAGCATGGAGGGAGTAATAGAGGCCAAAACAATGAATTTGTTTAAGACAGCTGAAAGTATTGATTTCGGAGTGGATTTAAAAGAGAAATTTGAATATCATTTCCAACATAAATAATATTTTAAATCTAAATGTTGAAGATTTGTTTGGACTTGAATTCGTCGCAAATGAAAATATCATTCAATATTTTGCTCCAAGTACTTTTTGTGACTTTGAATAAAGCTTTCCAGCTCACAAAATGGCTTTTGGAGAGAAACGACGAAGCTGTTCAATTAACAATTTAGAGAAAATTATGGTTGTTTATTGTAATACCAATTATTTTGAATTACTATTAAACCTATAAAATATGTATTAAGTACACAAAAAAAAAAACCAAATATCAGCCCTTTCTTTAATAATATCGAAATAATATCAATTTTTCATATCAATGTGATACTATTTCTACCTAAACATAGGGACCTATAATATCATTTTGATATTTTTTCAGATAAAGGCCGATTTGCTTCTCAAAATACCCGTAGGATACTAAATATCGTGATTTTTTTTCTGTGTCTCATTTCCTCTACTTTAATGTCTGACAATAACACAGTTCAACAAATATTGGGCCATCTCGGACCGGGAAATTAGGCTGATAACGTTCGACAGAGGCTTTCAAGCTGAGTAAAAGACAAATTTTAAAATTATTCTAGCACGTCAAGTTTTTAAGATATCAATGGTCAATGTTGGTCAAAATGCCTAAAAAGGCAACATTCAATATGTATACCACCCTTTAAATCGGTTTTATATTATTTTTCAATTCGTTTAACATGGGAATTATTTTGCATATTTTGCATATGTTTGCCTTTTTTATTTTGCATATTTTGGCATAAATTGTGCATATGCTTTCCATGCAAATATGCAAAAAATTCAAAATATGCCCATTGTTTTCAACTCTATTTTTAATGAAACGAACTTTGGTATCATCAGAATTTACTATCCTAATCCTTAAAAATATGTAATATGCGAAATCCGAGGTCCACTGATGAGGTAGTTTTCCCAAATGTTTATATTTGTTGCAAATATTCATGTCAACCCCCATTATAACATCCGTTGCCGAAAGGTCTTTTTTTTAATTAAAATTTTAAAATAAAATTAAATTAATAATATGGGGAAAACCGTTAATTTAATTGGGCCTTATATATATACACTTAAATTTTGGTTTTTGATAAAGATTGTATTAATTTTTTTTATAAAAGGAAAGAGGAGGATTAAATCAGTAGATATAACTTAAATCAAAATGCGAGCAGTCATCAAATCCTTTTTAAATACTGTACCAAGAAAATTATGAATAATGGGGGGTAAGAAGAACAATTTTAATAACAAATTGATAAACAATTTTGGGCGAAATTCCTCCAGTTTCTAATTATTACTAACCAGCAGGTAATCTTTTACGCAAGAGTGTTTAAATTTTTCAACATGTTGACTATTTTTAATCGACAGATTACCATTTGGAAATACTCTTATGGCCATGCATTTTATGGTCGTTGCTCATCTCGCAAGTTCTAGGTCTTGAAGTAATCAACCAAGAAAATTGATATTTTTGGTTTATTCCCTTTCGTCAATTCATCAAAAATGGCTTAAAATTGTTTCCTAGCCTTTTAGCCTTTTTTTTTCCTCTTTAGTTTTTCCAATTTCCACGGTCTGGCAACGCTTAGCGTAATGATAGTTTTCACTGACTGTCGAAAAGGTCAACCAAATTAATAACAATCGAAAACAACAAATGTAGCCGTGTACTCTTTGTTGTATATTTCATCAGCTTTTATTGTTTACTAGTTTTATAAAACATGTCAGTTTGCAGTCCCGATCCCTGGCAAGTAAAAAACAAAAACATTGAACAGGAAAATACAGCAACAGAAGAGATTAAGAGTTTCGAGGATAATTTCACGCCCCAAGACAACAACAACAGCAGCAGCAAGGAACAGGATACACAGAATATTGGGGAATGTAATGAGAGAAAACCCCACGAGCCATTGCCAGACTCGGCAAACTATTTGCAATTACTAGGTGAGCTTTAACCCCTCTTGCCCCTCCACGAAAAAAAAAAAACACCTTTATAAGTTTTGGTCCAATTACAGAACGAAAATTGGCAAAAGTGCAAAAGGGCAGTAAATTGCTGGATTCCCTGCAGGAGAAACGTGAGGATTGTATGCGAACGCTGCTGGACGGTGACAGTCCAGTGCAAACCATCGAACAGCTGCTCGAGCTTGAAACGCCCATTGAGAGTGGTCGGCTGCATCGACACTTGCTGCCTGTGCAGGCCCTGACAGTGGGCGAGACCGTCAACATAGTGGAACACGACGCTCTGGAAGAGCCGCCAACTGATTCCTAATGGATTCCACATTTGGCAATGTATTTCTATTTCTCACGGATTTGGCCTGGAAGAGCCGCTTGACCATACCGGTGCTGGTGACCACAGCATTTCTGGTAATGGACATACGCCTGCAAATTGAGATAAATATTGAATCGGGACAAATGGTAAGTAAAAGTTGAAATATTTTCCTAATGCAAATTCTAAATGTTTTTCGTAGAATGCCAGCGATATGGATGAGGCGGATGATGCCATCGATGAACGTCTGATCGACTACAATGGTCACGAAATGGGCGAGGAGAGCGAAAGTGATATTTATACCGATGATCTGGAGGAGTACAATAGCGAGTACACAAATGATGATGGCAACAGCAGCGAGTCGTCGCACAATGGCTGGGACCCCTATGGTCCTTGGGGCTCGGACTGGGAATTGTATGATGAGAATGAGGCGAATCATACCAGCGAAACGTTTTTTGTGGATATGTAAATTTTAAGCGCAACTTAAACTATTTATAAGTAACTTTTGGTGTAATTGCAATTTGAAATCCCATTAAAAATGTTTGTAGGCAATTTATTCTCGCGTTCCTTTTACATGTACAGCTTGATCAGTTCATCACTTACAGCCGAAGGCGTCAGTATACCCAAATCGGTAAAGAGCAGAGTTATATAGGCAGGCGGTGTGTAGTCCACCAGTGGATGCACCTTGGACACATCATTCAAATGCTTGCGAGCGTACTGAAATTTTAGATACTTTAAATTGGCCCAGGGGGTAAGTAAGCATCTACTCACCTTATACTCATTGGGCAAATCCCTTTGATTGAGTGGATACAAACGGGAAAATTTCAAACTCTCGGCCAAAACATAGAATGGTTTCTTCATCTCGCGTGCACACAAACCCATGGTGTAGCTGCCAATGCGATTGATAATCCCTCCACTCTCCACCACCGCCTCGGCTCCCACCATTACAAAATCCACTGATTCCATCACATAGCCCGTGGCTGCATCCAGTATTAGAGTACACTCAATGCCGTTTGCTTTCAAGTCCTGTATCATTTCGTCGCTATTTAAAAACAATAAACTTGTATTTTCCATAACACATTCGTCTCCTCCACTCACCCCGAGTTGCCTGTTCCACCCTGCGTCACATATACATGAAAGGATTTCTTATTCCGCGAAGCGGCTATCAAAGCCTGCAGCACCACCCGTGAACGTGAGTGCGTCAAAATGCGACTGCCATCAGTTATAAATCTTTGCGCACGCTGTGAAATCACCTCACGGGAGTTTAACAATTTAGTTAGAAAGATTTTCCCACGATTCAGCATTATTTGGCGACACTCTTCCATATGCTTGTCATCCAAACTGAGAGTTATAAAACGGCAGAATAGCTCGCCGGCTGAGACTATGGCCGCAATGGACAGATCGGTTTGGCGCATGGCAGCCACCGCCTCCCGCATGGTGGTGTCCAGTATGTGTATGGTGCCAACTGAAATGGATAACACATTTCAATTAGCAGTAGGTGTGAAGGATAAGCCACCTACACTGTTTCTTTTCCAAAATCATGAGCAGCGTTTTAATGGCCGCAATGCCAGAGGACAAGTCCTTGTCCTCATCCAGTAGCTGTAGAAAATACTTGACCACATCTGCAAAGGTAAAATGGAGGCTTCATAAATCAAAACTTGCAAATGTTAAGCTCAGTTTACCAAATTCCTCGCTGGATTTTGTAATTTGTGGCATTTTGTATGAAACCGGAGAAAAACTGTTGCTGCCCACGATTCCAAACAGCTGTTTGTTTACCTCGTTTAGTGTTGAAAAACACGCAAATGTATATAAGTGGTTATTTGGGAGAAGAGAACACTGTGACACATTTTTCAACTCAAAAAACTTGATACGGTCGAGACCAAAAAATTCTGTAAGGGTATGATGATAGTATAAAAACCCTGTCAGGGTTTGCTCCGATTACACAGTTCAACAAATTTTAGGTCATCTCGGGCCGGGAAAGGAGGTTTATATTTTTCGACGGGGGTTTTCCATGAATAAAAATTAATTTTTCAAAATTTTTTTTAACACAACAAGTTTAATGTATAAAATTTTTTAAAAAGGTTAAAAAAAAAAAAAAAAATTTCAAAAATATATATTAAAAAGCCATCTTTAACGGAATAATGCGTGTGAAAATTTAGATAAATAGGTTGTTCTTTCCTTTATCGAGGGCCAAAAAAAATTTTTTTTGTTGGGCAGGAAACGTAAAAAAATTTTAAAGGAGGAGGTGTATTTTTTATCAACCCCTTTCCCCCGAAAAAAATGGTTGTGAAAAAAAAAAAATACAGGAGAGCGTTTTTTCTACTTTTCGATGCGGTGGCTGGCAATATCGTTACCAAACTTCAGATGTGCAACAATTATTAACTTTTTTAACTAAACTCATAACAATTTTTGTGAAAAATCTGATCAATTCCCTAAAAACTAATTTTTTGGCACATACGATATTTTTGCCCACAAAATTTTTTAAGTTCTTCGTCGAGTTTGGCTCTTACGATAATTTTCAAAATAGTTTAAATTGCAAAAAATACATATAAAAACAAAATTAAAATAGTATTATCTTACGATCGAACAATAAAAATTAAATACTTAGGGTTTTATTGCAATTTGCAAGTAAATAAATGTACTAATAAGATATGATAAGAGATAAATAAAATTTTTATTTTATCAAAGTTTTATTTATTTTATTTATCTGAACAGCGAAATTGGCAACTTGGAAAAGAATTATGTAGAATAGAAAACCGTCATGTATTATTTTAAAGAAATGGCGAAAATATGCCGTAATAAGACAATTCGTGGAAAAAGTAGCATTAGGAGACTTTGAAACACCTGCAAAAGTATCTTTTCGAGTAATCGAACAGTCTCAACTGGCGAAATTATAATAGATAGTGTTTTTGACTTTGCATTCGTGTTTACTGGGTCCTTCGTGCAGTGCGGCGTACAATGGGTTAACAAAGTAAGCAAAGAGATTAGGTCTCTTCGTAGTTTTCTAACATTTAGTCTTTCAAATAAAATCAATTTTACAGGCTTAAATATTAAATTTGATATTTCGGTGGTATTTTATTTTATTTATTTTAAAAAAATCCAACAATTTAATACCTCTAGGTATAAAAATTTTTGGGTTTTAATTTTTGTCAAAAATTCGTATGCAACAATCATTTTCTTATCGGGAAATTTAACTTGGTAAAATATTTTTTCTTAGAGCTATCGAAATAAACATATTGTAGTTCAATTGAACCTGTATTTTTTTAAAAGGTGCGCTTCAAAGCGAATTAATGTTTAATTTAACTTTACTGGAACGTTGTAAATTCGCAAATGTCATCCAGTTTTGAAAGTTAGTATACCTCAATTTGATGCAGCTGTATCCCGATAGGTTGGCTAGGGGCCCGATTGGTATGTGATATCTACAGAGTCAACTAGCATCCTAGTACTTATAGCTAACTCACTTCGCAGCAATAAGTCTGTAGACAATTAGTTTTGTGTGGCACATACGATCATTTCGCCCACAAGAAAAAAGCTCAACATTGGCACATACGATCAAATTGATTTTGTTGTATCTCCGTAACTGTAGCAATTATCGCTATATAATTTTACCAAATGATGAGTCAGTGGATTTGGAACTAATTTGCATCAAAATATCCACGGCTCGCGAAAAATCTCTCGTGAATAAGTTGATATTTCGCAGATTCCTTACAGAGTCTGCTAAGTCGCTGCTATTAACACGATAACACAGTTTTTTCTATCGATAAACGATTCAAGGTAACCTTGCGCTGCTTTGGCGCTGTAAAAAAAAAACAGTTCGTAAACAAATCAAAATAATTTATATAACTTTGTCAGAAAATACATAGCAATTATCTGTGCATAACTTTCATATAGATATACCGACTCCGTCTCAACATCATAATCAGCCGAAGACTTCGCAGCTACCACATCATCGTCAAAGTCAACCAACGAATCTGGGAGAGATAACTCACATTTCGAGACGGGTGTGCTTGGTTCACTTATATTGTGATCCGAAGAAAGAGTTCTGCAAGGAATTTATTTAAGCTCACTTTAACTTTCTTCCGCATTGCTGATGTATTCGGCAAAAAGGACATTGCGCCGTCAAACTCCCAATCAACGGCACTTGGTTCATTTAGTAAAGTTGACTCCAATGGATAGTCAACTTGAAGCGCTTCGTAGCCGACATTTTGGTGTGGTACCGGTTGCTGTCCTTCAGCGTTACCCATGCATCCTTGCATTCCATCACTTTTAAAAAATATATTTCATTAAAATGAATATTTCATTATGTAGCTGCATTACTTACCGCTTTTGCCAAGCTCTTCACTAATGTTCAACCAGGCCGCATTGACTGCGTTGGAGTCTGAGTGCTTCTTGTTCGCGTTCGTTTTCTGCCAGAGTCTTTTTGCTGCGCTCATTTTCAATTTGTTTTTGTGGTTGTCTTGCCCGCACAAATTAGAATTGAAACCTATTTTCGTTGCGTCGCCACAAAAAAAGGCGTTAACAGCACTTAAAGATACGTTTTTTTTGTTTAACATAACGTAGTAACAAACGTAAGCTATTTATCCCGATAAGTGGAAACCGAATATGAAACGGACACACGAACAAATTGCGCAGCAGTTTTTTTTTATATGGAGTTTTTTTTTTGAGTTTTGCATTTCGCGGCCATTTCGCGAGCCGTGGATCAACCCCCTTAACATTTTAAATTTTACAACCAATAATTCGTTGAAGATGGTTTTTTAAATTTTTTTTTTTAAGTTGTTTTTTTTTGTTTTATAAAAAAATATAAATATTATTTTTTAAATTGAGGTGCTTTAATTATTTGGTAAATTAATTTATTTATTAAACTTCCTGAATTTTAATTCCCGGCCGAGGTGACCCAATATTTGTTGCACTGTGTTAGCTGCCGTTTTCTTACTTTATTGAACTTTGAACTTTTCAGCTTCAGAGTAGAATTAACGATTCCATATCTCGTAAAATAATTTGAATTTTGCTTTTATGTCTTTAGCAAATTTGTTGCTCTTGGCTTGGCCTACAAAAATTTCTGTGTAGCAAATCAAAAAAACTTACATCTTCATACTCAAAACGACGAAAGTTTTAAAAAAAAACAACCACTTTTTTACAGTTTTTCAACTATATTTTGAAACCCGTTTCAAATTTGGACAAGTAATACGGTACGATGTTGTAGCTTTGACCAAAATAAACAAACCGTTATTCCATTTAATTACTGTTTTATATAAGTAATAGCCAAAAAGCATGTAAAACTGTCATAAAAACTCTAAAAACTAAACAATTACTAAATTGCCATATCTGCTCATCAGGGCCGTGAAGAACGCATATTAATCATTTGTTTTTACTGATGGGGAACTTTATATTTAAAAACACACCAAACAAAACCCACTTAGCAAGCTAACCATCTTAAATATTTCATCTGTTTGGTCTCTCAAAAATAACAAAATTGTCACTTTTGGTATTTTATTTCTTGCAGTTCTTTGGAGGAAGTGTATATCTACGCTTTAAGGGGCCATAATAGAGCTGGAGAAACATCGATGGTAACATCGATGCATCGATGTTTTTATCTAAACTGCAGACATCGATGATTTTTTTCACAATCGATGTTTTTGCTACCCTTCATGTACAACACACGGCCACACTATTTTCTTATCAAATTTACTTGGCGTCCTTAAGAAATGGAAGATAACCAATTTGCGGTTGTTAGACATTTTTGATATTGAATATTGGATTTTGATCATGGGAGTATTTTAAAAATTGCGCGATTCACAAGATACTGTATGCAACTATCCAAAAAAATATAATTGGACCAAACCCTTTTGATTATGAATGGGGTTGATGCTCAACCATTTACATGCCACAATCAAAAAAGCCTGCGATTTATTTAAACTCACAAATTTTCCATGATTTGAACACACACAATCCTTTTTAGTTCATAAAATCTTTCGACTACCGTGCCTTTACGACGTGATTTCCAAATGTAAGCGAATTTTAAGTTTTTAAATCAAGAACTGTGACCAAAGAAAAGCTGAAACAGTCCAAACTACAAATAATTTTTATGGCATTATTTGAGAAGTTGCCATTCGGTGGACTAGTTTATATTTAATGATAAAGCGAATTGACCATTGATCCACTGTTTTACTCCAAATACTAAGCAACTCCAAAATCCCCCAATTATAAACTTTACAAGGAACGTCAATACTCCTTACCCATTTTCAAGTTGCCACTTTACAAATTTCACAAATGTGAGAGACGCAGCGAAACACCAAAAATTTATTTTAAAAATTTTGAAAAGACTGAAATAGAAATATTTTATCTAGAGCCCTAGAAGGGACATTGGTTTTATATTTTATCAAATTTTTTTCCAATTTGAAAAGGTATATCACCGACTCACCAAATTCGAAATAAACATCGATGTTTCATCGATCGTTACTTTTTTCAAAAAGAAAGTTTTTTCCATTTTTGACTTGTGAATATTATACAAAATTTTTTTCGTAATGACAAAATAAGGAAATACCTTTGGTCAATGTCCGTTTTATAGGGAAATATGTTGGTCCATGGGAATGGGGGGTGGCCGAAAGTGGGTGGTAATGCAATGACGCGCAATAAAACAGAGGAAGAACTCTCAAAAAAAGTAAAAAAAACTTTAAAAAAGGCAAACAAAAGAAAAGCCACAAGCAAAAAGTGCTCGTACATAAAAGAAAACAAGCCTGATGCCGTCAATCAATTTTCTCTCTTCATTGATATTTCTTAATTCAGAATATGAGAAAAATTGTTCATTTCTTCATTTAATAACGAATAATGGCTTAAAAACACTAAATCTGAACTTTTAGATGGGTGGCTCACAATCCCCCACAAATTTTCGAAATGTCAAAATATCACATTTACTTTTTTTCAATATGAGAACAAAACATAAAACCCCACCCACACAAAATTTTGTTTTTTAAAACTAGTGATGAGGAAAGTTTTGTGCATCTTTTACCTAAAATACAAAATTTACAGAACGAAAAAAATATTGATTTTTTGGCGAAGTTATGTTCGAAAAACATAACTATGATCACAACCCCCACTCTCCCCTACTAATTGTAGGGAAAACATGATGATTTTACGACATTTTTGTAATTTTGAGTTTATAGATATGACTATTTTGACTTGCTGCTTAGAAATGTTTTGTAAACCAATCAAAGAGCAACAACTTCCTCTAAGACGTCAAAGCGAAATTCCAAATAGTTTACGGGATATGGAGTTGCAAATGTAAATTAAAAGCCGAAAACTTTAAAGTGCAATAAATAGAAAACGGCAGCTAACCAGACCAAACCCAGACAGGGTTTTTATACTACCATCATACCCTTTCAGAATTTTTTGATCTCGACCGTATCAACTTTTTAGTGTTGCTCAGTGTAATAATAATGTTTTATTTTAATAATAATAATAACACCTAATTTCACAATCTTCTAAATGCTAACACACCTGGGATACCATTACACTTTGCCCTCCCATAAATAGAAAATATTAGATTGGATGAATCAATAACCGTGGCCGAAGTAAATAATATAGTCCTAAAACTAAAGATGAACAAAGCTACGGGTGTTGATAGGATCATTGCTGAGTTCATTCGTTTTGCCACTCCTCGCTTTTTGCAGGAACTAACGAAATCGTTCAATTGTATTTTTGACCAATTTTTAAAAAGGGTGACCCACAGCTGGTGTCAAACTACAGGGGAATCTCCTTCCAAAATGCAATAGCAAAGGTTTTCGCGGCGACCCTGCTGGAAAGACTAAACTCTTGGATAAGCGAAGGTGATCTTATATCAGAGTTTCAGGCCGGGTTGCGGAAGGGCTATTCTACCATTGACAACGTCTATTGTTTATCGAGCATCGCTGAGAGATACATTTCAAGTGGCAGAAAGCAGTATGCGTTCTTCGTAGACTTCAGAGCTGCATTCGACTCTATAGACAGAAGATCCCTCTTATTGAAGTTGTACAACCTCGGCATGTCTTCAAAAATCATCAAACTCTTGGAGAGCCTCTATAAAAACAGCCAACAAGCAGTATGGGATGGCACTAGTTTGTCACATTGGCTTACCACCGAAATGGGAGTAAAACAGGGTTGTTTGCTTAGTCCGCTTCTCTTCGCCTTATACCTAAACGATCTCACAGATTGTCTTTCAGAAGGAATTTCGTTAGACGGGTATGCTATGAAGGCCTTATTGTATGCTGACGATATAGTTTTGTTATCAGATTCACCCAGAAGCATGCGAAAAACAATTGATGCGCTGCATAATTACTGTATGCTCTGGAACCTCACAATAAATGTGGAGAAGTCGCAGATTCTCGTGATTAAAATACACTGGAGAGGGCTTGCAAGAGATGAAAAGTGGCAATTAAATGGCGTTGAGCTAAAAGTTGTTAAAAGCTACAAATATCTAGGAATTTACTTCAACCACAATGCGAGATTCAACCTGCATCTAACAAAAAACTAGCAGACTCCATAGTAGGCATCAATTGTACCTGGAAAATGTTGCTTGGCAAGAAGGACGTGCCTACTAGCACAAAATACAAACTCTTTACAGCAGCGGTGAGGTCTTTTATGAACTATGGCGCTGAAGTGTGGGGGTTGTACCACTTCGACGGAGTAGAATGTCTGATAAGGTATTTTATTAAAAGATTGTTCCGCCTGCCTCAGTATACGCCAATGATATATCTGGACACTGGACTTTCGCCTCTTCATGTATACACAGCAGACATCCACTTCAAGTACATGCAAAAGGTAATGCGTATGCCCGGTCACCGACTTTCAAAGATTGTATCTTCGTATTTACTGCGAGAACCATTGCAACATTTTCAAGAGTGAAAAAACCTGTCGGAAAAGCTATCCGTACCTTTACGTTTAACTTTCTTTCGTTCTTTGATAATACAGCTGATGGCCCACCATTTTTGCAAATAAAAAAAAACTCGGCGGCATTAAAGACAATTTATTTTACGATTTAATTGGTGGTTTCTAAGTTTTTGTTATTTTTGCAGGACTTTAACTGATTCAATTTGAAATTTGTTCGGCTAGTTTCTCGGTTATCCACGGTATGAACTTGCCTACATTGGTGTAAACAGCTGGTTTCGATCCACAGTCTTGGGATCCAAAGCTAACAATTCCAATTTGCACGAAGCGTTGAGCACCGTCATACGCCAATGGATAATGAAGTGGACCACCGGAGTCTCCACTGCAGCTGTCTGTTGAGCTACCACCCGCACAAAGCTGATGTTCTCTGATTGCTTTGTTGTTAAATGCTCGGGAACAAATATTTCGATTCCGAATTTTCAATCTTGCCTCCATGGGAACATCCGAGAAATGTCTTGTATGGGTTTTTCCCCAGCCGGATATAAATACAGATTTTAGTTCTTCAGCTTCCTTCTGCACCTCCTTCGTTAAGGGTAAACAGACGGGACGAATGTAAGCTGTAGGAAAATAGTTGCGTATTGTTAAGAATTGAAATGTTGCACAGTTTTCAAGATGTCAAACATACAACCACTAATATCCACGCTCCTGTTCAGTTTCAGCAGTGCTATGTCATGCTGAGCATGATCTTGATACCATTTCTCATGTACGACGGCTCGTTCAATTCCAACATCTTGAAAGGGCGGAGCACATACTCCGTCACCGCAGTCGACAGCACTTGATATATTATGCTCGCCCAAACGTACCCCAATGCTGTTAAATTGGTCAAATATCATATATTCGATGTGGGGAGAATCACAATAATTTGAACTTACAGATTGGAGGTAACACAATGTGCTGCGGTTAGCACAAAACCTACAGGGGAATTTCGATTGGTCAGTGAATGCTAGAGAAGTGTGACTCAAAATAATACATACGATCCGTGATAAGCGTTCCGGCACACTCGAATTGGAGGCATTCCTTTTCGAGGCACTGGGATCGACATTCGTTTGAACATTTATATTGCAGCAATGCCAACCAGGGTCTCGCACCTATAGGTAATGTACGACCGAGCGCATCTTTTCCCAGCTCGCTTTTTCCACACTCTTCATTTTGCAGCTTCAACTGGTCGAGGCCTTCTTCATTGACTTCATCTTTGCAGCAGACTAAAGTATTCTTCATATAAAATGACCAAAGGAGTTGATTGATCATTAAAACTCACAACAAATGAATTTACTCACATTAGTCTCTTCACACCTACTATTGTTCAGAAGGTATTGTTCGTCAGCGTTTGGGGGTGTCCCCTTTGAGCCTCTTTCTAGTATTTTGTATATAGGGATGCAATTAAATACAGATTTGCATTCACCCGGTTCTCCATAGATAGTGGTGCAATATTCGGGAAGAGCTGAAGGATATTTCATATGAGCATTTCATACAAATGCATTAAGAAGAATGCAACTTACCCGCTTCGCTCAGGCAGAGCATTAGGCCTAACAGCACTAGAACGATCATATTACTCGAACAGTTCGACACTAACTGCTCTCAAATTGAGATACCGATTTTAATATATATGCGAGTGTGTGTTCATAGTGCGCTTATCAGTTGAACGCTTTTGGTTCTCACTTCGGTGAAATTTAATAGCAAATTTTGTCTTGAGTCAAAGGCCAAACATCTTTTCAGTTGATCAACTTTAACCTGAGTTCACGTTGAAATGATATAGAAATAATAGGGCTGTTCCTGCAAGTGATTTTAATATCGGTGTGACTAGATCACCAGCTTCTCGCACAGCATCAAAATCAAATCACTTTGCAAGAACGACCTAAAAATCATGTTGATTTTCGTCTGATTGGTCGTATATAAAAATAAGATACAATTTATTATATTATATATTAACCAAAACTGAAAAAACGGTTCAGTTTATTTCGTCGACAATTTCGAGGCAGAAAATTTAGCAATGCGAACAGACTTTCATCGTTCCTTTTAAAGGACAGCAATTTGTTTGGTTTTCATCGGGTGCCAGTGTTTCCACCGCATTGTATTTAGTCCATCTCTTTCTACTGATGCCCTTACAAAAAAAGAGTGTGTGTCATGGGACGCACGGTACGAGCGAAGCGCTTTACGTTCATACGTTAAGTAATGGCAAAAATACACCTTTTGGATTCTGTATAAATAAATGTTATATAATTTTAAAAATAATAGGTCACTGTCAAGTCACTTTTAAGTTACTGTTAAGTCACTGTTAAGTCACTGTTAAGTCACTGTTAAGTCATTGTTAAATCACTGTCTAACAGATAACAGTATATTTTTTTTAGCACAAAATTCAAAACTTGACCTCAATGCAGCCACTCTCTGGTGATCCCCACCAAATCCCTACCAGACCTAAACCAGATCCCCACCTGATCCACCCCAGATCCTCCACCAGATCCCCCCAGCTTCCCACATGATCCTCACCAGATCCCCACTAGATTTAATCCCCACCATCTCCAGATCCCCACCAGATCTCCACCAGATCACCACCAGATCACCACTAGATCCCCAATAGATCCCCGCCAGATCTCCACCAGATCCCCACCAGATCCCCACCAGATCACCACCAGATCCGCACTAGATCCCCACCAGATCCCCATCAGATCCCTACCAGCTCCTGACCTGATCCCCACCAGACCTTAACCAGATCCCCACCAGACCTAAACCAGATCCCCACCTGACCCACCCCAGATCCTCACCAGATCCCCGCCAGATCTTCATCAGATCCCCACCAGATCACCACCTGATCCGCACTAGATCCCCACCAGATCCACACCAGATTAGCACCAAATCCCCGCCAGATCCCCACCAAATCTTCACCTGATTCCCACCACTTCCCCCCACTTCCACCTCACACTTTCCCACTCCACACACAACCCTTCTGCTTCTACTGCAAAGATAAAAGCTGCTGACTTTGCAAATACAAAACACAAAGAGAGAATTCAAAGACATCCCCCAAAAAATCTTCTTCTCGAATTTGAATTGTCTTTCGCCCTAGTGTCCAAAATCACAAAAAAATCGCACCGTTCTCAAGGTCCTTTTTAAAAAAAAATCTTATGTGAAAACGCAAAGATTTTTTCCAATTCTATTTTTATACACTTGAAAAGTGTATTATAATTTTGCCCAGAAGTTTGTAACGCATAGAAGGAATCATCTCCGACCACATAAACTATATATATTCTTGATCAGTCTGACGAGCTGAGTCGATTGAGCTTTGTCCGTCCGTCTGTCTGTCCGTCTGTCTGTTTCTACGCGAACTAGTCCCTCAGTTTTGAAGCTATCGAGTTGAAACTTTGCACAGAGTCTTCTTTTTACTGCACGCTGCTAATATGTCGGAAGCGACCGGATCGGATGACTACTTCTTGTAGCTGCCATACAAATATTCGTTCGAAAAATGGGTTTTAGTGAGAAAAACTGGTTTGTTCTCAATATTATCGCTCTCAAACACGGTCATGGGTAATATGTCATGTTTTTAAGCTGATTTGCGAAGTTTGGTCCAAGTCGCTAACCGTTGTGACAAGCTATTTCAAGTGTATCAAAACTTCGGTACAGACGAAGTAAGCTTTGCTTTCTCGCTTTAGGTAAATTAGTATTTCCTAACTTAGTATCCAGTGTATCCACCTCTATTTTTTGTATTATGTTACAAACAGATTAGAGTAAACAAAACAAATTTTACTGCTTCGATACGAGGAATGTTCGAAAAGTTCTCGGCCGTCAAAGTGGGGGGTCCAAAAAAAAGGTATAGTGCTGGCGGCCACGATTCCACGTCTTCAGGTTGTGTGAAATGAAAACTAAAAACGGGGTTATAATCAGTTTGGAAGTCATTCTGGTCTGACCCTGGAAAAAAATTTTGTTATTTTTTTGGATTCGATTTTGGGCCCTTTTTAGACCCTGTTCCCATTAAAAATGGGAAAAAGGGGATCATGAAGTTGTGCAAATGTATGTAAGAGCCAGAAGGAAGCACCTCCGACCCCATAAAGTATATATATTCTTGATCAGCATCAACAGCCGAGTCGATTTAGACATGTCCGTCTGTCTGTCTGTATGAACGAGTCGATCTCAGAGACTGTAGCAGATAGAGCCACATTTTTTGGTATGTATGTAGGTGTATACCTACAGATTTGGAAAATTCCTCCTCCTCCATCTTTTAACAGCGAAAAACTGTCTTTCTTTCTGTATAAACCCGTGGATCTCACAGACTATAAGAGGTGGAGCCACAAATTTTTGCATGTATGTAGGCGTATACTGTACCCCCATCGAGTTGGTTTCAGATTTGGAAAATTCCACCTCCTCCATCTTTTAGCAGCGAAAAACTGTCTCTCTCTCTGTATGAACGCATTGATCTCAGAGACCATAAGAGGTAGAGCCACAAATTTTTGCATGTATGTAGGTGTATACTCTACCCAGATCAAGTTTGCTACAGATTTGGCGAATTCTTCCTCTTCCTTCTTCTAACCGCGAAAAACTGTCAGAGCTACAATTTATATCTGTCTATTCTGATCTGAGCAAAAACACCGAAGATATGCAAGTGCTCCTCCCCATTTATTCAAATAAATTTTAAAATAAAAAGAGTTCAAAGCTATAGGAACCACATTACTTGGAACAGGGTATTTTGCTTTCGGGGCACTCGACCGCAACACTCTTACTTGTTTGTAGTTTAGCGTGACAAAAAAAAATAGTAAACAGTTTTTATACTCTGTACCAAAGGTACATAGAGTATATTAAGTTTGTCCAAAAGTATGTAACAGGAAGAACGAATCATTTCCGACCCTATAAAGTATAAATATTCTTGATCAGCATCAACAGCCGAGTCGATATAGCCATGTCTGTCTGTCCGTCCGTCCGTATGAACAAACAGATCTCAGAGATGGTAAGAGATAGAGCTTTGACATGTATGGGACAAATGCTTCTTATACTTGCAGGCAGATCAAGTCTATTTTAAATTTTTGCCACGCCCGCCCAGGCAATTTTGAAAAAACGTCATATCTCCCACAGTTTTGCAGATAGATGATTTGTACCTTCTAAATATAGTTAGTCATTAGCAATATGTATCGATCTGCCGAAGAAATGATAAAGATCGGATGAGCGGTTCTCAAGTTATAAGAAAAAAAGTGTAAAAAAGCCCCCTCCCCCGCAACCAACACCGCATTGCATTCATCAAAGAGAGAGACAGAGAGAGAGAAACTTAGAGATGATCACAGCGGCAGCGCTGCGTTCAGCTTCTACACCGGGTATAGAGTATGTTATAGTTGGGCTTGACCGACTTTCTCACTTGTTTAATATTATGGTTGAGGAGGGTCAGACCAGAATGGTGACAATTCTGCGTCGATTTATTTTTGAATCATCAAAATCGGTTCAGTGTAACTGGAGATATCATGGCCGTCAAAACGTGGTTTATAGATAAATGCGTTTAAAGTTTGAAGTAATTTGGAAATTATTTGTTTTATCGAATACTTTGGTCGATCAAAAAGGCTATATCTTCTAAAGTATTTCGGATTTCAAAAAATCCTTTTGGGATGACATTCTCAAATATCCAAGCTATAAAATAATAATAAAAAAATCTAAAAAAACCAGTGAACATGGAAAATACCCCCTTAAATGTTTTTTACAGGGAATCAAACCGGAACCAGACCCGGAACCGTATACCGAAAAGAACCGGTTTAAACTCAGAACCAGAACCGGAACTGATATTTTACATTTTTTGTATACCGGTTTCCGAGAACCGATATTCTTGGAACCGACAAGACCGAAAAGAACCTGCATATTTGGTACTTAGTGTTGTGGGACTTTTACATAATTTTGTTAAATCGTATGCATCCAAAAGTTTGGCTTATCAAATCTTTTTTATTGTGTTACAGTCTCTATGATAATGTTGCATCCTCTATTCTTAGATTCTCATTATAATGTCATGATAACCTTTGAACAAAAAAGATCTTGTGTTAGCGATTTCATTCATGTGAATCTGAATGAGGAAAGCAGCTCTGACCGATGCAACAAAATCTCTGAAATTCTGAAGATGCTTGATTTAACAACTTGACTTTATTTCCTTCTCGAAGTCTTAATGGACAATAAGGGTATAATTTTGAATTTGATAATGCTCCGATTCAGCACAATAAAATAATTTTTAAACAGTCAAAATATTGTGATAATTTTAAAAGCTCTGAAAATTTGACTAAAGAACCTTAAAAATTTAAATTCAATTAAGCCAAAAACCCGAAGCGATGTAATACGGCTGGTTCGGCTCTCGACCTATTAAAAGTGAAAGCTAAGTGGTTAGATGCATTTGAATAAGAAACAGAACAATTCCAATAGATCAGTATATTCTCCAAACAGTTTAAGAGAATCAAACATCATAATTTTTTCCGTCAAAGTTTCTACTATGGCCTTTGAGAAGTTTTATTGTTATGTCATCGCTAAAAAATTAGATGGACTCAAAACCAATGTCCCATCTATATATATATTTTAACGGTACATACCGGAATGTACCGGTATACCGAAATAAAAATCTGGGCACCGAATACCGAAAACTGAACCTTTTGCGGAATCATACGTTTCGGTACGTACCAGAACCCTGGTTTTATTTCCTGGTTTTGTACAACTTTAATTTCGAAAGTAAAAGCTTAAAGATAAAAATGTCCAATTAAAAAGTAGAAGGCAGGAAAAATGAGAGAAACCCAGTGAATCAAACCGAAGCCACGGTTTAATTTGCCTCAAAAACCGTGTTAAAGAACGATTCAGTTTCTTAAAACTTCCATAAAATTCTAAACAGAACCAGTCATAGTTCCAATCGGTTTGCATCCACTATTTTTGAGTGATCGGGTTGAGACGGGATTTTATTGAAAATTGTTGGTCGGGATCGGGATGGGCCGCCCAAACAGACTTTTCTGGTCCTCCATATATCAAAATGTTAAAGCTATTTAATTGTTTTGTATGGAAACAGTTAGACATAAAAATCAAAATCAGCCTTGAGGTTGATTTTGATTCCGATTCAGATTTTTTTTAAAGTTTTGTTTTTTGTCATTTTCTTCTGGTTATCTGGTCAAACCGTAATTTAAATCAAAATCAGGATTATACGAATTTTGCAAATCTGAAACAAACATGATCCTAGTACGGTATACACCTTTGTACACGCAATAATTTGTGTCTCTATCCAGCGGCGCAGAGCTCAACGTGTTCTGTAAAAATATGCATTACAACTGTCGAAAATTAAGGGACTTTTGACTTTTGTTAGAGAGATATTAAAACAAACAGACTGCGAACAATTGCATACGATTTGAAACATCATGTCGCTTCGTAAGGGAAGTTCGTCTGTGGCATACATCCTTAACAAGTAATGCAGGTTGTAGGCAGCCCGTTTACAAAGCGGCCATGCCTTGGCATTGTATGCGATTATTTCCTTTATACTGATGGCAAAGTAACGCAAGTAATTTGTATGGACCTGGGTATCTCTACTATCTGAGAGAACAGAGTCATACATCTGTTATATTTTAATGTCACGCATTATATTTCTAGACAGAGGCTAAATATTAAAAATGTCATAATCAAAGCAATTCAGCTTCTAGAAGAGGAGCTTGTCACTCGCACCATATATGCGTTTTACTCAACTCCGAACCGGTTTGCAGCCCCGATTTTTTTAAGGTAACAAAACTTATTCATAGATATCTCGGAGTTGGCAAGACCTTCTTTTTTCTTCTGTCTTCTTGGTTTAGTTCGAATTTAAATCACTTTTACAAAAATGACGAGAGATTTCTGGGACACCCTAATAAGTTGTCCAAAAAAACATTAGTCTCGTCTGCCCTGTATTTCACCTTCAGTTCATACCGCCGATAACCCAGAAACTAGCTATACATATTTTAAATTTCATCTTGAAATTCTTGAAAATAATAAAAACAAACAAGCAAACAAACGATTAAATCCTAAAATACACAAATTCTTAGGAAAAACTATTACTTCCTAAAATAATCTTTAAAATTACCACATTAAAATGAGATCAGCAATTTTATGTTATCAGCTGTGTTATGATCCGACCTTCTTTCCCGGGTCCAACTATCGGTCGCCGGCTAGCTTACGGCTGACTCAGCGATGAGTACGACCTCGATAGCTGGACTGGTCGGCTAACAACAAAAAATGTATATTTTCAAAACAAAAACATGGCAGAAACCGGTGGACTATTCGCCGGAACATATCCGCCCTAACAATTGGTTGACTTCCATTATTCCGGACAACCCCCTATCTTAACAAAGACTAATTTAAGGCTGCCATCTCACCCCCTAGGACAACTTTACTCGAACATATTTTTTTCAAATAACGCTTTAATGACTAAACACAAATCTTGGGACGAATACACGAAAACTAACATAAATATATATATACAAAAAATGGATAATACATTAACACATAAAGGGATAAATAAATTTATACATAAAACTAAGGTCTGCCCGTTATTTTGAGATGGCACCTGGAAGGTGGGTGGCCAATTTGCTCCCGGCGAAAATTGGGTCCTCTGGTGGCCACTTCTCTTCTTCTTAAGCCGCTTCCGTACTCGTGGATGATTTCGTCGAAATAAGGCCTGTCATTGGAATTAACTAAATATATTTTCCAATTTCTTGGGTTAACACGATTTTTCATCCTCTACAATTTGATGTCACTCCTTATGTAGCTTGAGCTTAAAAATTTTGAGGTAGAACAGATTTTGAGATTATCCCAAATTACTGTTTTTTGCATTTTTGTAAAAGCACCTCTCACTTAATTTCAAATATCTCAATGATGAAATAATTTATGAATAGGTTTTATACATTAAATTAAAGCTAATCAAATTATCTTTCAATCGTTTATTCATAATTTTATTGTGAAATTTGTGGTGTAGCTGCTAATCACAATGATATCGAGAATTTTGTTTCATTTTTCTCAAAAATTTAAAAAAAAAAAAACGTAAATTACCCTGTTATTTTCACCAAGAAAAAATTTTTTACAATTTCTTTCTCGCTTGGATGAGGTAACCTAATATATAACAAATTTAATAAGTGTGAATTTATCGAAATCTGTTGGAAATTGTAGAAACTATTAGCATTTATCAAAAAAAGAGCCATTTCAGTTTTACCGTTCAAGTGGTATTTAAAATGTCTATGGTTCATTTTGTTCCGCCGTTTCACGCGTAAGAAACCAACAAAAGACACCCATCATGGCCTCATCCCAAAATCCTTGATAGCGGCGTTCCATACTCTTCATATCCCGATGAAATCGTTAACCATTCTCATCACATGGCACAGTGGTCGATTTTGCCAATCTGGCAGTCAATAAGTAATAACAAACAAAATAATGAAGTATTATTTTTGAAACTATTTTTCTAAATTTGTATATAATCAAAGGAATTTTTTCATAACGGAATTTTTAAACAAATTTGTTTTTTAATTTAAAATTTAAATTTTTTAAAAACTATTTTTTAAATTTATTTGTTTATAAATTACACAAGTTTACAAAAAAGGCCAACTTTTGCAACGGAGAAATTTGCAATCGTTCGTGTGTTTAGCGGTATCGTATACATTTGTTGGTCCTGTGGCCACATTAAGTGTTCTATTCCAACAAAATTTGTTTTAATGTGAGCTGCATTGAATAACGTTACAGAAAACCAAACACGATGTTTTGATTTTACTGATAAGGTACACAGAAAAAAAAATTATATGATCTGGGGCTCAATGTTATATTTTTTCATATCAATAAAAAGCCGATATGACAAACTTGAAATTGACCTGTTCGAAAATATCAAAGTGAAATTTTCGGCCATATCAATATGATATTTTTTAAGATTAAATTGATATTTTATAAATTCATTATTACAAAACGAAAAAAAAAATAATTACAAATGGCATTTTCAATACTACTAAGTTTTGTTTTAGCTAAGCACTATTTTTATTGTTTTATAGAAACAGAAAAAGAACGAATTTATAATTTCTTCACCCCGCCGCCTTGACTGGGGATCGAACTCGGGACCACCTGCACGTCACAAATTGGCATGACATCTTACCGCACTAAGCTATCAGGCATGTGTTTGGACACATGGCTGTGAGCCTTCTTATACATTTCTTTACGTTGCTTGAAGTTTCGATTTGAACTCTATCTGTCTCTTTCATTTTCGCATTTTCTATACATTCCTTTCCCATTGTGAGAGTTTCGAAAAAAAAAAAAATATTCGTTTAATCTTTTTCTAATATCATTTGACAAATTGATATTATTTTCGGTTAAGCTTAGTACTCAGACAAACTAAATCGATTTAGCTGGGTGTCAACTCCATATAAAAAAAGGGTGTCGGAAAGCTTTCGTAAAATTCCGACAGGCCTCCTACGCTCGGTCGAACTCAGACAAACTAAAATTTCCGTTCATACCCATCGGAAATCTCGTAGTGCCGCTAACTTGACAGGCACAAACAGCTGATTCAATTCCGATGGGGTGGTAGTAGAAAAAATTGTTTGTAATTTTTCCGACACCCACCCGTCGGAATGTCAGCAGCAAAAGCTCGACAAAAATCGTCGATTGGCATAATTTGAAATCAATGGTATGATTTTGCATTGCCCATGACTTCTATATTCCATATATCCTCCACAAATCCCAAATATTTGCAAAAAAAATTAACTAAATTCAAATGCAAGCAAATCGGAGCAGTGAGACCGTTTCACACTTGTGGTATTTTGATGAAGGGTGGTATTTTGGCGTTGAACAGTCACACTGCATCGTCCGCTGGGTAACCCATCGGAATAAGTTGTCAATTTAGCTAGCGGATGATTTAGTTTGTCTGAGTACTAAGCTTTAAAATGAAAAGTTATTGCATAGAAATGATATGAAAAAATGATATTTGTAAAAATATCAAATTAACCACCCATATCATATTGATATTGACCTGTTTTTTTTTCTGTTTACAAATTTTTGGAATTTTATACTAAAAAAATGTGGTTATTTTTTGATAAAATCGATTTTTTCCCAAGTTTAAATAATTCTGCAAAATTTTCCGCTAATATAAAAAATCTTAGAAAAAAATAGTTGGTAGTTCTTTGTTTCTTCTTATTTTAAATATTTTCAATTTGTCGACATCATCGCGCTTTTAAAAGTTATAGCCCAAAAACTATCCATCTTCTAAAAGTCCAGTTGAAAGTACTTTTTGAGTACGATGAAGTACTTTTTGATAATGAGGTGTGACGCAATTAACGGTATCCCAAGCGTATTGGAAAAAAGCTTCAACACTAACCTTGTAACGACATGCCATTGTGTGTAAAATACCGCTAAATCTTTTGATCAGGTCAATGCGCACACCTGTTATGGTGTGCCAAGTGTGATTGATGAAAAAATTTTCTTGCTGTATTGCCATTATTGGTGTTTCCCGAACCCGCCCTGGGAATATCAACAAAAAGACCCATTTGTTTTCTGAGTTCATTTTTAATTTCAATCTTCCTCAGTGCAAGAATTGCTTTATCGGCCTCGCGAACTTGCCACTTCTTTATTGGAAGTCGGTATAAAATATAAATAATGCATTCGTAACATCGGATCCATGCATGAAGAGTAGATAGCCCATATTCAAACAAATATTCCTTAGGAGGTTTTACAAAAATTTGTTTTAAATTGTTAAATGTTGAAGAAGTTGGATTACAAATTCAGCAGACCTGCGACGACATTTCTGCAATCGAGCTGAACACCTTCCCATCAATCATTGTTAAATGAAATTCATGATTTATTTGAAAATTATTAAATGTTGTGGGAAGAATCTGTCTTGTTTGTTGCTTCATATTTGTAACATCTGTACGGACTAAGTCTGCAGTTGGGGGGCAGTTGAAGCAGGCAAAGCTTAATGGCCTAGCTGGGCATGCAGTTTTTCGATAATTTCTCTTTGTCTAATTCAGATGCATTCAATGCAGATACATTCAATACGAACAGCACGAAAATTTGTATAACGTTCGCCACAGTGTATACAAAGATCAGGTCAAGCGTGCCAAGGCGCTTTTTGATATATATGAAAACTTAAAACAAGTGGACCCAAATGTAATTGTTGATGCAATTAAATCAAAAGTGCATATTTTGCGGGGGCAATATTTAAAAGAAACCCGTCAAATAGCAGCAAGTAAAAGAAGTGGTGTTGGTCAAGACGACGTATATGTGCCCAAGCTGTGGTGCTATAGTCAAATGGGTATGGTTTCATAATATGTTTTCCAAGAGGAAAAGCATCGTCCGCCACAATTACGTAGGGCAGCAGACGTCCATTGCCAATAACTTTTGAAGATGGAAAGCGCCTTTCCGCATCGTCCAATACATTTTTAAAATCGCTTTCTAGAAAAACTCCTGCATCGTGAGAACGTCCATTACATCCTACATTTATGTAAATAAAACCGCAGTCTGCATTTATCAAGGCCAATAATAATATGATATGTGTTCCTTTATAGTTAAAGAAGAAAGAACCATCTTTTCGCTTAGCCTGGAACTCAATGTGCTTTCCGTCCATTGCTAAGCAATGTGGAAATTGCCATTTCAAAGCAAACTGATCTGCAATTACTCTTACAGTCCCCCCCATTCATTTTTCGTGTTTGGAAACTAAAAAACATATAATGGGAATTATATATTTGCGCTTATTAAATTACAAAATATATCCTACGAACCTTCAGATATTTTTCCTTCAAATGTTTCCAAATTGCGGTGCACACTTCTGGCACTGCACGACAAAGAAAGGCATCCGAAAGCCGCGTTGGAAAGTTGGTTCTCCTGTAAGTTTCGCCGGTTGCTAAAAATCTTAATGTGGCAGCAAACAAAAAGGAAGTAATGTCGATTTTAAGTTGCTTCATTAAAAAGGAAAAAGATCCTCCAGTTGATCGCTGTTGCCTCCAAGGCTTTACCCATTCCCTTTTTTTTCCTTTTGTCGGGCAATTTTAAAATTGTCTCACAGTAGCTTAATAAATTTAAAACCACTTGCACGTCATCCGCAGTCTCGAAGTCAGTGATTTCTATGGCCATTTATTTCTTTATTCTGATTCATTTTTGTTATTATTGAATAACAGTAAAATAAGCTGGCGATTGCTCTCTCGATCGATAGCTTGCACAAAAAAGGGTTGCAATGGAATCGTAATCGAAATGTACAAACAAAACAAAAATCTTCATGAAGCACCCTTCATGGTGTAAATGCGATCGGAGTTTTGAAAATGCTTCAAAACGAAATCGAAGAGAGCTTCATGAAGCAAATTTCACCGTGTAAACACGGACCTACAAACAAAAACTTCAACAGAAACTTCATGAAGTTTGCTTCACCGTGTAAATGCGGTGTAAGTCTGTAGTTTACTTTTCGAAAATGATCTTTATTGGTGTGCAAAATCGTTTTGACGAAGGGCGCTCATTTTGCCAAATTTTTTCATGTGCCGCTGAGACTGTTTTTGTCAATGATGTTGAAAAAAACATGGTTTTGCATCGCTCCATCTTTTTTTTGGTTGCACAGTCTCATTGTGCAATATCAAAAAAAGCGTGCCTCTCAAGACTGACATTTTACCTATAAAATGTAATAAACTGATAATTTGCAGAAAGTTGCAATTCATTTTGACACCGGACGATTCACAATGGACTACATTCATAAACACATAAAGATTTAAGACCAATACGGGCTAATATCAAAAGTTCTACTCCACGAAAGTCGCAGTTAAGTAAATAGCTGTACTTTAAAAAAATTTAAATTCGACATCGATATACCACTAATACACATAAGAACAGGTCCAAGCAAATTTTTTTATTAAATACATACCAACACTTGACAAATATTAGCCTTACTAAACAACTAATCGTAAAAAACTTTCTCAGCGCAAAACAAAATGCATTACAAAGGATATGGTAATTAAAGAATAAAAAGTTTTCCACGCTCACGACATTGTGACTATCGAATAAAAAAATATATAAAAATAGAGGAAAGCTTACACGAAAGTTTATATACCCTGGAGCATGATTCCTGCCAGTTTTTTATATGGCAGCCATACGATATATTCATCCGATTTGATCAAACTCTCTAAAAATGTGTTGAGACAGATAATAATTATAACTGGAACGTACAAAGACGCTACCATTGAAAACAAAAAGGTTTTCTCACTAAAATTATTTTTTTCGACCGATCATTCCTATGGCAGCTATATGCTACAGTCATCCGATTTGGATCAGACTTGACAGAATTATGTGTTAGCATATCATATTGATCAGTAACGAGTTTGGGAGCGATAGCATTGAAAAAAAAGTTTTTCATACTAAAACTTTTTCAGACCTATCATTTGTATGGCAGCTATACTATATAGTTGCCCGATTTGCATAAAACTCGCTGAAATTATGTGAAAGCATAAAGAACTCATAAATACGAGGGTTGGGAGCGATCGCATTGAAAACAAAAAGTTTTTCTCACTAGAACTACTTTTTCAACCGATCGTTCCTATGGCAGCTATATGCTATAGTCATCCGATCCGGCCGGTTCCGACAAATGTGCAGCGTATTTATACCAAATGACTTTGTGCAAAGTTTGGTTACGATAGCTTTAAAACTGACGGAGGAGATAGCATAGAAACACAGACAGACGGACAGACGGACGGACGGACAGACGGACATGGCTATATCAACTCAGCTCGTCATGCTGATCAAGAATATATATACTTTATGTGGTCAGAGATGCTTCCTTCTGTGCGTTACAAACATCTGGACAATTTTAATATACCTCTCCAAGGGTATAAAAATCGGAACTAATATTGGCGGGATGTTTGTTTTCAAGAAAATTAAAAACATCAACAAGATTTGAGTTTTGAAATTTACATTTATTGCCTGCCAGATTGGCAGAATCGACCACTGTGCATCGCCGAGGTTTTCAGGGCAGAAATTAAACTGAGAATCAAAAAATGATGTTATAGCCTATTCACACTACAATCCGTCTACCGTTTATAGCCTATTCACACTACAGTCCATCTACCGTTTACCGTCTACCGTCAAAGATGGTACGTAAGAACTTGCCGGGCCAAATTTTCTTAAAATATTCCACCGTCAGCTGGGGATGTTTCTATCTCATGCTGTTCCAAGCGGTATTTTTGGGTCCACCACTAAATGATAGCCATTCGCAACTAAAATATACGCAGACAACGTTAGTTGAATGTCAAAATGAAAATGCTGCGCAACAGAACATCAAATGAAATTTGAAAATATACCCCCTAATGTCTTAAATACCTGCATCGCTTTATAAAATGCAATGTATTATTCACTTAAGGTCATTAAATTGATCTGCTTCGACTAAACCCCCCCACTTTTATTTCTTTTTCTTTTTTTCTTCCTTCCCCCCCCTCTCCAATTTGGCATTACCTGGTCACACTGCCTTTTACATTCCACAAAATATAGGTAGGAATTAGTAGGTAAATTTCCAACCCCCCGTACTAGGCTTTACATATTAAGTCAATTTATTTTTATTTAAAACAATATTTAATTATTACACTTAAATTTGGGATATCAAATATGGTTAAAATACAGCTAAACTAACTAAAAAAAAAAGTGCTGTGCCGATATTTCGACAACCCTATTAATTTATATGAAGCAACCCTAGCAGCTATCGATTGACGGATGAAATAGACTAAAAAGTAAAGTGGAATTCAGAACAGCTCGGTTTAAAAACGACCGCTCGGATTTGCTTTTCACGCAGTATTTTATAGATGTTTATAAAAAAGATTTAATATACACTTAAACTGTAAACATTTAAGTAGTGATGTTAAACGATTTAAAAAATAATCAACATTTTTAATTTGATTAGTTTTAGCTTTTACTAGCAATTACTTTTCATTCCGCTGACTCTGTAGCACAACTTTGAAAACGACAACTGGTCAGATTTGTGGAATTCAGAACAGCAATCAACCCGATTTGCGACAATTCCACTCGTTTTATGGAATTCGAACAGGCCTGATAAATAAATGAAAAAAGGCCATAATTTGGAACTATTGGATTTCCCCATTTACAGCTTAATACTCTAAATTCCTGGATACAAGACCAAATTTTGAGAAAAAAATGAAGAAAATAAAAACGTCCCTTTCGCGGCAATTTATTTTTGTTTACTTGTTTTCGCGATTTGGAAACCAAAATAAATTGTTAAAATTTTTAAGTGTTAATAATTTGAAAGTTTGGGTTCAGATCTTAATATCAGATTTTAAAAAATTTTTTTCACCAATGGCTTTGGATAGCAAGCAATGGAAATTAATTAAATTTTTTTAAATATGTAAATTTTCAAATCGTTTTTTCCCACGAATGAAGCAGAATTTCGGCAAAATGCTGAAAATACGTATATACTATTTTACAACAAGGAATACGAAAAAAAAAAAAATTAATTCGATATATTCAAAATCCCAGTGGGCGATTTTTCATGGAATCCACCCATAAAAATATATATATATTTTTATTATTATTGTCATTCTGTACTGAAGTTTACACTATTAAATTTTTTTATATTATTTGATCACATTAATAGAAGCTTACATAGTTTTAGTTTTTTTTCAACAACATTATGGTTAGGCCTAGAAATAGGACGATACACTTTTTTCCTGTCCGTCTTCTGTAGGTATACGGACCTTTTGTTGGCACGAACGATTTATAAATTTATTGATTGCGGTCACGAGGTATTGTTAACATACCGGGCTCAAATCGTGCCAGAAATGCTCAGCGATACTGAAAACAAAATGGAACGTAACAGGCTCTTTTTGCTTATAATTGGCTTAAGCGAAAGAAGTTAGAGCATTTTTCAGCACACAATTTAGATCTGGAAAACTATCGGAAACACAGCTTGTTACTCTGTAAATAAACGGAGCCCATGCTATTACTGCTTATACTATATTCCAAGCATGGTTTTAAGGCGGTAGCGGCTGCGAAAATTGGATGGATAATTTGTGAAATAATCGCCAACTTAGTAAAGTGGAGTTACACACCACCACAACATATGCCTTATGAGTTGATTATACATTTGGGTTTCTTACAAAAAAAGTGCAACTTGCTGAGACCACAAATACTATTTCACAGTTGCAAAACAAAAAGTGAGTTTGAAAAAAGCATTGTATAGCGACTGCATAATATTATTTGTGTCTTGATTTGTTGTCCCACCGCACAGAAAAAAACGAGAAAGGCAAAGCTAACTTCGTCTGTACCGAAGTTTTGATACACTTAAAATATCTTGTCTCAACGGTTAGCGATTTTGCAGATCAGCTTAAAAACATATATTACCCATGACCGTGTTTCAGAGCAGTAATATTGAGAACAAACCAGTTTTTCTTACTAAAATCCATTTTCCGAACGGAACTTATTATGGCAGCTACAAGAAGTAGTCATCCGATCCGGTCGGTTCCGAATATTAGAGCGTGCAGTAAAAAAAAAATTTAAGCTTCAGCTCGATAGCTCCAAAACTGAGGGACTATTCGCGTAGAAACAGACAGACGGACAGACGGACGGACGGACAGACGGACGGACAAAGCTTAATCGATTCAGCTCGTCATGCTGATCAAGAATATATATACTTTATGTGGTCGGAGATGATTCCTTCTATGCGTTGCACACTTCTGGGTTAAAATTATAATACACTCTTCAAGTGTATAATAACGATATTTAGTATCAATTTGATATTTTGTAAATATCTTAAAGGATATTTTTATAGTATCAAAGTTAAAAAATGTATTGCTTTCACGTTAGCGATTAAATTATTTTCAAAATATCTATGAGCGCTATATTTTGGCGAAGAGAATATTAAATCCTCATATGCCAGAGATTTAGGACCAAATTATTATAATCGGATCCGGTGAATTTTCAAGGGAATTTTTTAAAAAATAGTTAATTTTTTAAATTTTTTTTTTTAATTTTTTTTAAATTTTTTTTTTTTTTATTTAATTAATTAATAATTTTTTTTTTTTTTTTTTATTTTTTTGAAAAAGTATCATTTCGATATAAATATTTTGGTGTCAAAAACATCGAAAAAACACGCATCTTAACAATGAACAGGTCTATTGAGGTAATTGAGGCGTCATTTGACGGGTAATAAGAACTACAATCTGACTGCGCAATAAAAATATAGATTCAATGTATATTTATTGAATTAACAAAAGATATTTATTTTTTATTTCATATATAACATAAGTTCTGGAAACTTATTCATGAATTTAAATTTATGGAACAAATGCAGTGTTTACTTTTTTAATTCATCATCTTTCAAACTAGAGCATTTGAACTAAAAAGCATAAAAAAACGTATTCAGTTTTTCCCAGCGGCACACAGCTAAATGATAATAATTTATTCTCCTGTCTTGGAGGTTGTTGAGATATCATGGCAGTGTTGTGATCAGCGAAGAGCGATAAAAGGAGAACAATATGTGTGCAGCATGATTATAATCGACTGCCACTGTTTGACGATAGTCGTCATGCTGCAATCATGTTATTCTTTACTGTTTTTAAAAATGAGCTGCACTTCAGCCAAGCATCTCCATGCTTTGCGACTAAGTGCGCCTTTATGTTTGTTGAGTTGCCATGGTCCTTACAACTTTTTGCACAGTTTACAGTTAATAAAACAACTTTTAAACATTGTGCCTTACATGTCCAGAGCACAAGAAACAGTTATTCGCAGCATTGTGACTGAAGGCTAAAACAAAAATATCCCCGAAAAATATCACAAAAAATATTCGATATCCGATATATCGCGTCCGAAAAAATATTCGATAATGATATTCTTCATTTTGGGCAAAAATATCGATATTTCGATATATCGATAATATTTTCGACAACCCTAATTA